>SNQJ01S0011169.1:69943-80818 GCA_010110895.2 Picea sitchensis
TGAAAAAACTTCATTTAGGCCCTCAAAATGGCCCCGGAAGTGAAAACCTGCTAAAAATAGTAAATTGCCAAAATGGCCAAAAAACTGTTTTGAGCCATTTGGAAAAGGTGGGTGGCCCCTGATATCCACCTGGATCAGAGGATTTATTCAATTGTGTCATCATTCTTGTTTGGTGATTCTCAACCAACACAAAACCTATAGGTCCTAGATATTGCACCATTAGAGATGCTCCTACACATACACTTACTAAACTAGACAATACTATGGACAAATTATGTTCACTTATGGAAATCACACTCAAACTATTTAAAGCCACAATAGCAAGTGTACTTTGACTACTAATCACACACATTGGAACTATGCACAATAATGGTCACTATATTTTGACAAAGAAAAATGGGTGTATGGGGTAGGAAGAAGGATGGGATGACATCATTTCCATTCTATTGTGTCTCTTTCTTAATGGCATGTCTATCCGTAGGTACTTTGACTACTAATCACACACATTGGAACTATGCACAATAATGGTCACTATATTTTGACAAAGAAAAATAGGTGTATGGGGTAGGAAGAAGGATGGGATGACATCATTTCCATTCTATTGTGTCTCTTTCTTAATGGCATGTCTATCCATAGGTTTAGAATATGAGAATGACAAGCAATCAAATGCATATTCTTCTTGACTTTGTTCTTCCATAGTTTCCATGGTGACTTCACGGTTAGAAATATCAACTAGCATATTTTCCCTTATGGTATGAATATTTGCATCCCCTACTTCATCACTCATCTACCATATCAACTCCTCAAAGGTTCCCTCCATCTCCTGTAACTCTTTAATTCTCTACATCAACACAATTTCTTAATCCTCCTCTACTTCAAGGCCAACCAAATCTCATATCTATGTTTCTTCCATCCTTTGCATCATTCCACATTTTGGATGCATCCCAAGACTATAACTTATTATTAAAGACTCTTGACTAGTGTGGATATTTTAAATTTCTCCCAGCCACCAGATTTATGTAATCTATGTGCCTTTTTTATATTGTGTCTTCCATTCACTTCCAAGATCATCTACTTCCACCATTGTTGATATTTCAAGCATCTTCATGTTAGGTTAATCTTGACATGGTCAAAGAGTCATCATGTTAAATATTGATTAAATAAAATGATGGGTAGTTTATGGGCCCATGGGATTGGGTGGCCCATAGTATTCACTCATGTTATTAATGTGATGAAGCCTATTTAAAAGCTTGGAATACTCCTTTTTAAAATGACCCAAGTGACATTTTATTTGGCTAGATTCATTGCATTTTCCAAGGTAATAATAGATATATATTAGGTATTGGTTTTCCTAGTAAAGTTTTTCTATAGTAAATAACTAATGCTTATTTAGTTTGTTTTCTTTATGTTTTTTTTTACATCTCTCGCTATGCTCAATTTTACATATGGTATCAGAGAAAATATTGGGTGGAAAAATCTCTCTTGGGAGAGGAGTCCTGGATCATTGGATTACAAATGAAGTGAAAAAGGTAGATTTTTTATTCAAATTCCTACATCTGTGAGGTTTGAGTATCCTACGTGAAATCTTTAATGGATGAAGTTTCTATGTTGATCACCCATTTTTACTAGTCATGGTGGAGAGAAACTCTACTTGTGTCTTCCAAATCAGTATTAGAGCCACTTGAAATGTTTTTGGATCTATTTTTCCAAGCTAGCATGAATCTTGTGAAGTTTTCACAGTGAACCTAGCTAGTAGAAAATTAACACACCAAGCTTACGAGAGAGAAGAGAAGAGCGTAGAATGGAATAATTGTATTAATTGTCTAAGTAAAATGGTAAAATACACTTGATATACTCTACATGGATAAGTGAAGTTTCCATAGTAGTGATCTAGAGATATATAGACACTCATTGACAAAAGCTAAGTAATTTTCCACCTAATCCTAGTTAATTGATCCATGTAATCGTCAATTAACTAAGTCACATGTGTGGAAGTGAGAGAAACACATGAAATCACAAGATATGTGCCATCTTGTCCACATGCATGAGATATGCACACTCCTGATGAGGAATCCGAGGTGAACATGCAATTGTTGGTGATAAAATCGAGGTTACCATGCATGAGTTACTTCCACTAGTCTAACTGAGATATAACTAACTCTGAACTGAAGAGGGAAGGCACCCTATTTTGTAGGAGGTTCCCTAATTTGTAGGGGAATTTTTTCAAGAGATAATATTCTCATATATGGAAGCACCCTCAACATTGGAAGATCAAACTTAGGAAAATAATTACCTAGGTGAATGTGTGATATCTCCAACACCCCCCCTGAACACCACTAGGGTGTACATGATGAATGGGTCCTGGAAACTAAGGCCATGTTAGGTACCCATTGTACAATCCATCTAAGAATGAAACACTGAAAAAAATAGAGGAAAGAGGGAAAACCTAGACATAAAGGGTGTGGTTAGAGACTTGTGGTTGGTCATGTGGAATCTAACTAAGAGATATCAAGCATACTTAGTCTGAGATAGATTGATGTTTGAAGAATCCTGACTAATCTCGATACCAAGGAAATAATGCAATGGACCCATGTCCCTTATAGAGAACTTGTGTGTAGAATGTCTTTGAATGAAACAATTGTTGATGCCAAAATACCTATGACTAGGAGGTCATCAACATAGATAACTAAGATCAGTAAGGAGTCTAAGGTCCTCAACATGTGGACATTTAGATATGATTTTCATTTGAAAAAGTGTTGAGAGAGAAATTAGGCATCCATCTTTGCATACCATTATCTAGGTTCCTTCTTGATGCCATAAAGGGACTTATTTAGTCAGTATACTAAGGAAGAGTTATGAATGAACCCCTGCGACTGCTCCATGTATATCTCCTCTGAGATATCCCCATGAAGGAAAGCATTCTTCACATCCATCTGGTGAAACTACCACCCCCTGGCTACCACAATGGAAAGGGCCAATCAAATGGAGTCCATCTTTTCTACATGAGTTGCAAAGGCCTCATCATAGTCTATCTCATGGATCTATTGAAAACCTTTGGAAACCAATATTTCCTTATACCTTCTCACATGTCCATATGTTTCCTTCTTGGTCCTGTAGACCCATATGGATATGACAAGATTCATGTTTGAAGGAATTAGAACCATATCCCAAGTACAATTCTCGAGGAAAGAGTTGTACTCCTTCTGTATAACATTTTCCCAGAAGGGATTCCCTGTAGCCTATGCATAGGTCTACACGTCTGAGGCTAGAAACATACATAAATGCATGGGCATCACTGGTTTAGTAGTTGTGAGTGCATGAGGAGGATCCTAAAACTGAGACCTCATCCTCCTCTAATCTATTGGATCCCCCACAAGATCTCCTGCTAACTATTGGGTGGTATATGCCCACTTGGGAATATGTGGTGGCTCAACATTTGCATGCTCATCATATTCCAAATATGATTCATAGCTCAGATGTAATATCCCTAGGATGAGCCCCAGTTGTATTATGAATTGTAAACATGTTTTGTAGGCTGGTAAGATGGGCAATTATAAGTTGGTAGGATTATGTGTTAGTAGGTCAAAGAGCCTTGGTGTTAAGGTCCAGGAGCCTTTTTTGTACATGTAAATATTCATATTATTAATATAAAAACATCGTTGTGTGTAGACTGACCATGATAAAAGAGAATGGGGTACTATACTCCACTAGGCTAGTTAAGGGAGAGGGGGCTAAGAGGTTGGAAAGAGGGGCTAAGTCCAGGGGCTTAAGTCCAAGAGAATAATAATTTATTCTCATTCCAAAAGTTGTTTAGAAGGATATTTTTTTATCCTAAGTTCCTTGGGGAGGACATGTGACTTTCAAAGGGAAGGAACATGCTTCATGAGTGACAGGTGTTAGCTCAGGCTCATGCAGTCTCAAGGGGGGAATTCTTGTTGGAAGGGGCACTCACGTGCACACACTCACTTACACATGGGGAGGAACTCACTCACGGAAAGGGGTTCATGAACAAACTGTTTTTTCTCTCATTCTCTCACCATATTCACTATGCTAGACCAGTCTGCCCCATCTCTCCTCACGAGTTCACTCACACACTGTGAAATCATGCAGCCAACCATTTCCTCCATTGTTGAACCCATGGCCACTGTACACCTCTACAATTTACTGAGTCATCCCTTGACTTACCTGAATTAGCTATTGTGTTTTGAAGAAGCAGGTTGTCAAGCTCGTGGTTGAAGAGGCAGGTTGCCAGGCCTATGAGCAACTCTTTCTCCAGGTGAGAGAGGTTGTTGTGGATTGAAGAAGCAGGTTGTCAGGCCTGTGACAAACTCTCTCTAGGTGAGAGAGTGTGTTGAGGAAGTGATTTATCCTAAAGGGAGTCTCGTAGCTACTACAGAGCTTTGATAATTCTGGTCCGACCTATTGTTGAAGCCCAAGGTAAGGGAGGTGGAGCAGCCTATGGATTGTGTGACAGTGAAAGTGTATACTCCTGGGGTGGGACAAGCATGTGGGGAATAAGAGTCTGTGAGCAGTGGGTGTAAGTGGCTCCTGGGAGAGAATCCTTCTTCTTAAACTATGTGACTTTCCTATTGACCTTGCCTAGCCTAGGAATCCCTTGCCTGGTGGAGTTTAGTCCCAGCTCGAGGGTGACCCACTACTGAGAGTGATGAGCAGTGTGGTCTAAGGCTGGGAGGTTCGTGGAAGGTCTACACGTAGTTGGTGGTTTTACTCCATTTAAAATATAAGTATCATTTACGTGCTTAATTATGTATGTTATGCATGTCTGTGATTATTGAAATATTATCATGTGTTCCATTACATGTATGAATTATTTTTAATTCCTTTTGAGTCTATATGGTAGAAGTAACTCTGTGTTATTTGTTTTGAATTCATTAGAAATGCATGTTATATGTATGTATGTATGTATGTTCCTTAGTGGTGTTTCCCAACCTGTTGGTGGTTGGGGACGTTACAAATTATTATCAGAGCTAAGTGAAGTATCAAAGTAGTGGCGTTTCCCAACCTGTTGGTGGATGGAGAAATTACAAATTGGTATCAAAGCCATGGTTTTGACACTGAGCTTAGATGGGCCATGTTAGTGGTTAACGAGAAAAATATTTCAGAGTGAATTGTTGTCGAAAGGGAAAATATTCGAGGTTCGGAGCATCCCTGGGTGCAAGGAGTGTGTCGACAGAGTTTTTGACTTAAAAATATCGGGAGAAATATATTGAGTTTTCTCGTGAAGGGACATGAAGATATGTTGCAAGGAGTGCACAGATATGAAAGTCGACTAAGTGTCGAAGAAACCCTCTAAGGAGAAAGGGATTCAGGAAACGAAGCTCAGGAGGAGGAGCGATAATAGTCATCAGATCTATTGTTGGAAGGAGTCTGTACCATTAGATCCGTGTTTAGGAAATAAAAGGATAACGCTGAGGAGGAAACAGATCCCAAGCCATCGGATCTGAGTGCAAAGGATCGATAGTCATTTGATCTAGGTTGAAAGGTGACGCAAGATCCACAACTTTGGAGCGAGAGCACTTAGGAAGTTATGTGATCGAGGAGAAAGTGAAATAGCCAAACTAGATCCTGGTCATTGGTCGCTAGAGGGGTACCAGATATGAGACTTTGGGGAAAGTCACTTCGGAGGATTTCAAGTGTGGAGTGTGACAAACTCCCAAAGTATCAAAGGCCAAAGTAGATCGCAACCTTCTGTTGTGAAGGACATACGTCGACAGATTATGAACTTCGAGTGAGAACTCTGGGATGAACGAGCGTGCAGGAGTCTGAAACTCCCTAAGCCTAAAGAGCCAAAGTCGATAGTGGCCGTCAGATCAAGGGGGAGACACACGTCAAGAGATCGTGTACTTTGGGTGGAAGTACTTCGGGAGGAGGCAAGTGCTATGAGTTTGAAACTCTCGAAGCCCGAAGTGTTGAAGCACTCATAACCATTGATCGCAAATGAGGGCATGCGTCAGTAGATTGTGAACTCCAAGGGAAAGCGCTCTGGGAAAAAGCGAGCATAGAGGAGTTGAAAATCCTGAAGTCCGAAGCTCTGAAGCCCAAAGATCTGAAGTGGTGAGTCATGATGATGTCACCTAGAGGTGACGTGGACCTCTCCTATACCTGCCACGTGCCCCCACCTGGATTATTGAGATCTGTACTATGTGGCCCCTGAGGTTGAATAACATAGTTAAAGGTCAGTGGGCCCACATTGGCTTTGATCATGATACATCTAGATCGATAGCCAAGAGGAATTACGGGGACCCAAATTGCACGAGAATCAATTTCTCAGGGTGGTCCCACAATCCAAACCATGTTTTTCCTGGGGGGTTACGTGTGAGGATCAAAGGAATTGTGGAACGAAAGGCGGGTTACTCCAAACCATGGATGCATGCCCCCACAATTTGAAAGGTGTTAAGTGATGTGACTATTCGGTATCTTAGTTCAAGTACAAAAACCATAGGTCCGAGTGGATGCGTGGCACCAGTTGTGAAGTCCGGAGACTTGACACTCTGGAAGAATGGTTCATATGGGAACAAAAGGAAGAAATTTCAAAAGTTTAATAACTCTGAGGTGACGAGACGTAATAACGTCACCAAAGGTGACATGGAAGTGTTCGAAGATTAACGGTTCAGGGTGTCGGGGGTGTGCGGATGTTAAATCCTCTGAAATTCTGAAGCTCTGAAGCTCCAAAGTCCTGAAGCTCAGATGCCCGAAGTTCCACAATGGGTGTCAGCCATTGGATGTTGGGTAGTCGTGGACTGTTGATCCACCCTACTTTGTGAGTTCATTAATTCGGAACTACGAGAGATTTTTTGTGATTTTCTTTGAAAACTTCTGAAGCTGGAGGCCCGAAGTCTCGAATAAGCGCCTATAGATTTAGTGCTTGGCCACAGCCTATGGTCGCATGTGTTGGGGGCTAAGAAGAAGGGGCTAGTGCCTGAAAAATCATTGCAAAGCAGAGGTCAGAAATAAAATGGAATCTGAAAGTTTTCTTGAATCAGATTGGCTTATGAATACTGTGGAATTTGTTAAGGACTGATGGCCTGACAAATTTTAGTTGACTTCACATTGTGTTTGTAGAATTAACGATTATCATAACCGAACCAAATTGTCACGTAGTGCCGAGAAATGGAGGAGGCACAAAATGATTTTAGTTCATAGAATGAAGCTAAAGGATTGCATGTCCATTTGGGAGTTGAAGGATCAAACTCCAATGGGCATGGAGAAGAGATAGATAAGGAAGGAAACATGATGAAAATCATTGAAAGATTGCAGAAACATGTCCAGCATCACCGAGAATATAACATAAAGCTCATGAAATCTAGGGAACAATAGGGAGAATTCAACATAAAGTTGATATAGATCCTGGAAAGGATAGAAAATAAATTGGATACGGAGAGTGACTCGAGTAAATCAGGAAGTCACAGGTCTCCTGATGAAAAGAGGAAATCAAGGAGTGTTGGAAGACACCATCATCATTCCCAAGGGCACTCCAAGAGGGGGGCACACAATAGTTCAAGCCCATCTCCTATCAGAAAGCATAGGATATATGGAGTGGATGAACTGAAGGGTGAAATTAATAAGATTAAACCTCCTATGTTTGATGGAGAGCACAAGAAGGAGGAAGATGATGAGACATGGCTTCTTGGCATGAGGAAATATTTCCAACTTCATAATTATTCCTCTCATGCAGAAGGAAGAATTGCAATGTATCAACTGAAAGGAAAGGAATCCATGTGGTGGGATCAGCTTGTACATGTGCAAAACATTAAAGAGAAAAATGTTACTTGGAAGAAATTCAAGAATTATTTCGAAAATAAATTATTGACTAAGAGATACTATGATAGAAAGATGAAAGAGTTCTTTGAACTCAAGCTGGGTAGCATGACCATTGATGAATATGAATGAAGGTTTTTTGAATTTTTAAAGTATGTCCCTTTCATCAAAGATGAGACTGTCAAAATTCAAAGGTATCTGAGTGGACTTCCATCTCCCATCAGTGACAAGATCCAGTATGATGATCCTAAAACTATGGAAGAAACTATAAGGAGAGAAAAATGATTATATGAGAAACAAAGAGAAAATCCCACTTTCCGGAAGGCTTGGGAAGACAAGATGAAATTCAAGAAAGAGCTGAGATAGAAGGGAAATAAGCCTCCCTTTTTCAGAAATAGTCCTCAAGGACAACCAGGTTTTAGAGAGCCCGGGAAGGCTGAAATAGGTGGGCAGATGCCAAGACAACCACCTATGGAATGTTGGGTTTGTAAATAAAATCATAGGTACAGATATTACCCCCACAGAAATGAAAAAATGAGAGTTGTGCACAATGTTCAGCAAGAAGAAATAGGGGAAGACATGGGAAGTAGAATACCAAGGATCTATGCAGCCCTGGACAACAAGCAAGTTCAGTTTCAATCACACATGATTGAAGTTGAAGGTATGATCAATAACCATGCCTTTATTATTTTAATTGATTCAGGGGCTAGTCATAGTTATATAGATCCTATAATGGTGGGAATTTTTCATTTTCTAAGAAGCAAGCATGAAAAATCTTGGTTAGTGCGGTTGGCTACAGGAGCCAAGATAAAGGTTGTTGATTTTGTTAAGTCCTGTCCGATGGACATGAATGGACTAAGCACAAGGGATGAATTGAACATCTTACCTCTAGGTTCCTATGACTGTATAATTGGGATGGATTGGTGGACCAGTAGCATGCCATTTTAAACTTTCGTAACAAGGTGATCAAAATCTAGACCAGGGGTCAAATTTTAGCTCAAAATCCAACATTTTCGGAATTTCCTCAAAACGAACGAGAGCGTAGCCCTCATCGTCACGAACCCAACGCAACTCGTTTGGGTTCAAACGGACATCAGATGAGAGAGTTATAGCGATCTGTTCGAATCGCCAAACAAGAAAAAAAATGAGTGTTGACTATGGAGTCTGTACAGTCCGTACGGATGCTGATGTGGCATGTTCGTACACTGATGTGGCATGTCCGTATGCTGAGTTGGAATATGCTGATGTGGCAATTTCAAATTGGCAGATTTCGTACGAATGGTGTTTTGACATGTGGTATCTTTGGCAAATGGGATGGTGCCACGTGGCCCAGACGTGGGCTGCCACGTGGCACCGTTTTTAGTTGGTTGGTTGTAAAATTATATGGAGTCTGTGGGGGTCGAACCTCAGACCTCTGTCCAAAGTGGAGTGCCTTCGCAGATCATGGGCTACCAATAGCCCACACGTTGGTCCTTATTTAACATATGATTTTATTTATATTTAAATTTGAATGTTGTTAAGGTTTGGGCGCGGACAGGGCTGGGGCTAAGCCCCAACCCCCATTCATATGCGGACCACCATATGACCATATGCACACGAATTTAAATGGATTTGAAACCTGCGCGCGTTTGAACCACTTGTCCATTACCCATTTGATTTGGGCTTAGCCCTTTTGCGCGTGGTCACATGGACCCTTATGACCACGGCCTTGACAGTTAGGGGCTAGGCGTGCCCATAACCGTCCTACAGTTTACACCGTTATGCAATTGCACCCGGTGATGGGTTTAAGCATGTGTTTTGGAGCGTGTTCTTGGTAGAACATACAGAGGTGTGTTTTAGCGAACCAGAGGCAGCAAGCTTGAAGGAAGAGAATGGCAGGAGGCCTATCTTCTTCATTTTTTGGCCGAATGAGGTGCCGTAAAAGCCCAGCTATGGGTTTTGGACATTCTGAATCCATTGGCACTGTTTTCACAACCATTTGAAGACTTCTTTTGCATTTTTTTAACCATTGAAGTTTCAGGAAGCTCCAGGGAGCTTGAAGCCCTCATTGATTGAGGTCATGTTTTGGTGAGTCCAAGTTTGTTTTCTGTGACTGAATAGCCATTTTTGGCTAATTGTTATGCTCTGAACACATTGGGACAAGTTTCAGAGTCTTTTGAGGACTTTTACTGGTGTTTTTTCCAAACAGAAGCTTAGGGAAGCTTTAGGCCACATGTAGAAGAGGTCATGCCCAGATGAGCCATGATCCATTTTCAGAGTTCTATTAGTCATTTTTGGGGTTTTTATGTATTCTGATCCCAATGGTATAGTCAGAATTTCCATTGGAGTTGAGAAGCAACTTGTAAAATAATTTTTGACAAATTAATCCCAGAGAGATAAGTCCATTGATGGAGGCTCAAGGAGATGTAGCCCAGAGAGGGGTGAACTCCTTTATCATGTTGTTCTTGTTGTGAGTTTGATGGTTTATTTGCTGCAAGTTATGTTGTTGTGTATTGATTTAAAGTACATATTTAACCATTTAAAAGAACATTTCCTCACACATAAACATTTCAAAGAAGAAGCATAAACTTGGCACATAATTTATCTTACATATTTTAACACATGGAGCAAGGTCCTGTAAAGTTTCATTTTANGTTTTGCTCATGTATTTGCCATTGATTGCTTGAGATTTAGTTGTTGGTATTTGTGCAAGTTTTGTGTTGAAGTTTGATATCTTGCAAGGATGGAGGAAGCTTCAAACATTGGTAGTTCTCATATATCTTCAAAATCAAAGTTCTTTGACAAAGAGATATTGAAGGAGATTCTAACCATGAGAGATGTGGTGAAATATATGTGTGAAGATAGAAAGGAGAACATTTCCCTTGAAGAGCAGTTGATGGCCATGAAGGAGGAGAAAGACCAGCTTCTTGAAAAGTTGCATGAGATGGAGACTCAACTCCATGAGGTAAAGGAAACCCTTACCAAGTACATGCATGAACATAAGGTATGCAATGTTAGTCTATCTTCTAATTCCTCTCAAGATGAATGTTTTGGTGTTTTTGAAAATCACACAAGAGGAATAGGGTCCAAGTTATTGTTAAAAATGGGCTATGAAGG
>SNQJ01S0011169.1:101612-117002 GCA_010110895.2 Picea sitchensis
CCGTTCAGCATGTCGTCTTCCGGAGGATATTCTGGGAAAATGAAAACGAATTTTTAAAAACCAAGAGAGGTTTTTCTCCATAACGGGCTGAAGAAAAAAAAACTCTCTCAGTTTTTGCAACGGCACCAGGAGAAGAGAGAATAAAATCCATCTTCTAGGCCCATTTTTCCAGATTCTCAATATTCCGTTATAGTCTCGATCTTGCAAGAGCTGTTACGGCCAGCTGGGGATGAATTTGGCGAAACCGAAGGAGGTTTTTGTCCAGCACATGCCCGTATACAATTAAGTCCTTCATTTTTTTCCCAGGTTTCATAATTCAAGATAAAAACACGTCTGTTCGGACCCCTTTTTCACAGAAAACTGGTCCGTCTTTCATGGCAGAAAGCTCCAAATTTTGTGGGAGTGGTGGTTATTTTTGGCCGAGGCGGTTAAACCGACTTCCGAAACTTATTGGTATGATCTATCCTATTTATTAAGAGGATTTTAATGTAAAAGGGTTCGACCTGTGAGGTTCCTTGTTGGACTGTGGGCTGAGCTTGGCAAGAAAACCTTTTTGTAATCTTCAAATGATCTATCAGAAATGAGCATGTTGTTCGCAGGATTCCTGTGTGGAGATGTTGGTGGTGTTTCTTGTCGTTGTTAAGTTTTTCCTGTTATCTTTTCATGTGTTTTCAATACTTATTATCAAAAGAAGAGTAATAGAAGAAGAATTTATTGTGAAATACTCTGTCTCTGATCTTGTGATAATCTTTATGATTCTCCTCTAAAACGCTAGTTTATGAATTCTTAACTGCTCATTTGCTTGCTTTTTTCCTCCCCTGATTCTTACTCAAATCGACATCATCAAAAATTATTTCGATCCAATATTTCCGCTACCTTTCCCTATGTAAGAGATTTGTCCAGATCTGAGAATGAAACACATGTTAAAGCGCTGACCCCATCTGCCCAATGGCCCTCCTTGCTGTCCCAAAACAACCATTAAAAAAACCCAATCCCACACTTGCATAACTAGCCTAATACCTATTAAAACAAAGCTATATTAGACAGAGAGATCCCTCTGTGAGTCTTGGAGGTCTAGATCCAAGACTCGAAGCGGTTTTGATGTTGCCTCTGTGACTGCCTCACAGCCTTGGGAAAATTACAGAGTGCTAACAGTATCTCCAAAAAATCTACTGAGTGGATGAGCTATGTAATGGTGTCCTAATATCGTCAATGGTATTCTCAATGGTGTTGGATAAATGTTGATATTGAGCACAAAGAATACAAAATGTGTTTTTTATTGGATATGATTTGGTACGACTTTCATATTATTGTTTCATTCTGAAGGGGTGTCAGTATCTACTCTTTTTGTCCATGATAACCCTATTGGAGATTGCACCTTTGGTCTACCATGTGTAATAGTGGGTGAAAGATCCCATGAGATCATACAAGTGTAAGACCGCCTTCATGCAGTTCAGATAATGATTATAGCTTGGTATGATTTCAATATGTGCTACAATTGGGTGAAATAGTGGATACAAGGTCATGAAATAGGTTTCCCTAGAATTCAAGAAAAAGGAAATAACTGCATGACTGAAAACTTATTTTCAAACAAATTTTGGTGGAGATCCACTTAGGATTAAAGTTGGAAATCTAATCCTATTTTTGTTGATTACGTATGATGTGACATGGATCATAAATTGATTGTCATTGAGAAGATGAATTCCATGTTATATGTATGACCTATGACGAGTTTCTACTTGAGTAGTGATCTACAAGTAGCATTGAGATGATGTGAAGATGATGCATGGTATAAGCATCCTACAATCATGAGCATGTGAATTAATTGTGTGTGTCGATATACTCAAGTGTATATTGTTGCATTGACTATGGTTGGGAAATACAATTTTACTCTGGATGGATTGTTTTTTAGGGGATTTTGTGGTATGTGGTTGTGGAAGTAGTGATAGTAAGAAAATCCATGACTAGGATCACATTAGGTGATAAGAGGATCAACGTGGAGGAGCATGGACCAAGTTTAACAAAAATAAAATCCCAATCATATCAATGTGATCCATGTGCATGCATGTTATTTTTAGTTATAATCAGATCTGGCAGGTGTGTGTTGTGTGGATGCACATGGTTTTAGAAATGGGGTGTGTTTGTTTTGTAAATAATCCACTCTTACAAAGGCATGAATGACGATGAATTTTTATTTTTTGCATTGTGCAAAGGGTATTTTATGATTATGTGATGTGTTAGCACCATGTTTTTCATAGCTAAGGTTATAGGTTTGTCAACAATTTGCAAAGTCATGCATGTTAGCAACCATATTGTTTTTATGACTGGCAACATCTAACATCTCCAAGGGTCATTTTCAAAAGGAAGATTCAATTTATTTATTCCATTTTCCATTTGCAACTGCGTGCTGCAAAATTCACTACGCACTGCAAAATTCACTGCCAACCGCACAGAGGATGTCGTCGCACAAAGGATGTTGTCGCGTAGAGAATGTCGTCGTGCAGAGGATGTTGTCACGTAGAGGATTTTTTCGCACTGTGGATTTCATCGTGCATAGGATGTTGTCGCATAGTGGATTTCCCTCTGCACAGGCTACAGGTCGCACTGCGCAAATTACTGGTTTAGTGGTTAACTTCAAGATCAATTTATGACCAATTGGAGAGGAATTTTGAAAATCCCTGAGAAATTTTTTTCGAGGAAAAAACAAATAATAAAATCATCTCTCATATTTACAAAATGTGTCACGGTTTCGAAGATTCAAAGGAATATTTGAGCCCTACTTTTCAGTTTTCGTGATTTGTTGTCCAAGACATGTTTTTTTGACACATATTACAAATGGATGGAGATGAATTTAAAGAAACCGAGAGAGGTTTTTCTTTATAACAATATAAAATACAAAACCCTCTCTCAATTTCGGAAAATATGTTTTTATCCGTGAGATATGATGTAATGTTTAACGCCTATTTTCCTAGTTTGTTGCACAATCCGTTGCGTGTTTTGTTGTAGGTTACTATTGCGTAGCAGACTTGTTGTGCAAGGGTGATAGAGTGCCCAAAAATGCACATGACGAATCATCACAACCATATGGTCGAATTTTGATCATGATCAATTATTGTAAAGAATATTTCGGTTACGATTATGATTTGGCAAAGTCGAGTTTTCTATTTTTAGTGAATCTGTTGAAGTTATTGTTCTCTTTCAAAGAAAATGGATCCATGATTCTAGGAGGTATTAGTTAAACCCTAGCAGCCTAGGGTGACATTATCTTTCTATATATGGGGATCATTTTCATGTAAACAGGGTTGGTTGGCAAAATTGGTAGACGACAACTATTGTATGTAATTTGCGTTTTTGACCAAAATTTAATGCAAAGGTCTTGTAACTTGATGAAAAGATTCTAGTTGTAGAAGTTGGATGCATTTTGTTTTCTCTTTTTATGTATGTGCTTCCTGTCATATTTTATTCATATATTTTTTTGTCTATTTCGAAACAAATTTTCAAACCCGCGGATTCGATGTACAATGCCCCTTGTTCGCGCCACTTAGAAAAAATGTTTTCTTCTAAATCTAACTCTGAATTCACTCATAGCGGTGCTCTGAGTAACTTCTTGTATTTTCTCCCACCACACTTTACGGTTTTACACTGAAGGTTTTTGCTCGCCTAGCCTTATCCTCTCAAGTCCAGTCACTGATTCATTTGTCCCGTCTTTTCCTCAGACCGACTCCATAGAACAATTCTTACTTTCTTCCACCAATATAAACATAACCCATTATATCAAAGGTGTTAAATCTAGCCACTTATTTCAAAGTCATATCTTGCGTGGAGATCGTGCCATTTTCGAGAGAGCCCTCTCTAGATCTGAAAGGCTAGTTTTGGGTCTCAAAGTTGGTTGAAAAAGTTACCTTTGTCATTTGTTTATCATCCAAATAGATTTACGGAGTGATAACATTCTGGCACCGTTGTCGGGCATGGAATTGAATGAAACTTTCCCTGGGAAGAATGACATTGTTGCAGTTCTAATGTCTGAGAGCAGTAGACACTTATGCACATATTGGTTGTATTTCTTCTCTAGCGACTCCACACATAAGAAAATCAATTTGAAGGTGATTCCACTAGCAGAAGAATCCAAGGCTAAAGTTTTCATGGTGACCCCAATCAAGCTTCAAATGTATTTCAAATACTCCATTGGAGAATGAGACATGTTGACAGAGATATGGAAGAGAAATATGGAAAAATAAGGTACTCAAGCTTAAGTTTAGTTCAAGAGGTACTTTTTTGTTTTATCAATATCTTCTTGTCCTTTCTTGAGTTTTTAAAAAGAATATTTCTTCACTTACTACATTCAAATGAATCCCAAAGATCTACCCTTGTATATCCTTTATTTCAAACTGTAGGTATACCTCCTTCTTGTATAGCCAATATTCACCAATTTCCTTCCTTTGAACCATGTGACGTTCATGATCATTCTTGTAAGCTTAATGAAACCAAAGATGAGCTTGTACCCTCTTTTCTTAATCATGTACCCTCCAGGATTCAATAAAGATACAGTCCTCTTAAATTGCCTTCCATCCTTCATGACTTTCCTCTGAAACATTATAAGTACCTTCCTCGGTTCGATGGAGAGCTTGATGGACAGTCAACTCAAAAACATATTCAGGTCTTTGAGCATTTCATATACCTTTTTGAAATCGAACATGATGATGTGTCTATGAGGGACTTTTGTTAGTCCTTACAAGGAGATGCCAAAGCATGGTTCAGACATTTGCAGCCTCATTCGATTCGCTCGTGGGATGAACTGAGGGAAACTTTTGGTAGATTTTGGGGTGAGAGAAAGTCATGGGATCTACTCCTTTCAGAGTTTTATTCCATGATAAGAATGAAAGATGAAACCATCTCAAATTTCAGTAGGAGGTTTGCTAGTATTTATTATAAACTACCTAAAGAAGTCCAACCTCCTGAATTTTCTTCCATGCTCCATTATGTAGCAACCTTTCAATCAGACTTATCTTTTCTTTTGATGGAGAGGAAGTCTATGTCTTTGCAGAAGATGTTCAACACTGCTCAGGAAGTTGAAGACAGTATTCAAGCATGTAAATAGATTTGAAATGAGGATTTGGATGCTAAAGAACATGACAATGAATATGAACAAAGAACAATTGATTTGAATCTTGAGAAGAGGGTTAATAATATCATATGTCCTCTTGAAGATTTAAATGTTGATGATTTTTCAAAGGATTATATTCCATTTATAGAAAAAGAAGGTGATAATTTAGCTTCTGATCCATCCCATGATAAGCACGGAGTTGATTGTTTTATGTATTCATTTGTAGACAATCAAGAAAATGAATTTGCAAATCAATTTGTTGAAGAGCAGGTTGATGTCCCAATATTTTTCTTGTTATATGACATTGTATATGTTGTTGATTTTCCTATATATGATGAATATGATTATGGATATGATGTTGACTTCCTAGAACAACCAGTTACACGTTATCTATCAGAAAATGTTCCTTTTCAGCAGTGTAATGAGTGCAATCAACCTACATATCACAGCGACAAAGAAGAATATGAAGAAAGTATCGAATCAACTGAAGGAAATTATTTACCTTTATGCTTTGCTTCATTTAAATTGTTGAAAGAAAATTCAAATATCATCACTGAGGCAGAGGAATGCGTACTGATGAAAAATCACACTGATTCATGGGAAACACTTGACAATAAATTACAACAATACTCTCATGTGTTTAATGACCTCATTGCTTGTTATAGGGAAGGTTTTATCAGTTCAAAATTGTAGCCATTGGTCGAAGATAAATCTTAAAATGAATGTGTTCAAAAATCCAAATAAATTGAAAAATGTGCATATGAAAGAAGTGAAGAAAATGAAGAGGGTTTGAATCAGGTGAAATAACCTTGACATTGTGTTTTGCTTCTTTGAAATTGATGAAGAAAAATGTTTATAATGTTTCAAATCAGAAATCCTCCAAGCATGATGTTGAATATGAAGAAAGGGGTGGACTTGCAAATGAAAACTATATTCCATTATGTTTTTCTCCCTTTGAATTGTCGAAAGTAAATCATGAGATAACAGAGCAAGCAAAGAAGTACGACTACATTCACAGTGACATTGTTTTACATGAGAAAATTGTTATTAGTGAGGAAGACCAACAACCTTCTCATGCATTTAATGATCGTGTTGTTGATTACATGGAAGGTTATTTCAGTTAAGATTTGCAGCATGTGCTCAACTACCAGCTTGGAAATAAAGATGATGGTCAATCAACGTCAATGTTAGATATGGATTTCTTTCCACCAAGGGTTTCATTTCAGCCAGCACTTTCTTTTGATTCAGAAGATTTTTATTTCCAGCAGTCTCAACAGATTTTTCAGCCTCTTGGTGGCAATCAATAGGTTAAATCAAATAAAAACGAGAATACAGGGGAAGGGGTGAAACATGGTTGTTGTTTTGTGCATGTTTTATAGGATCCATTTTAATTTCTGGTGGAGGCGACAAACAGTCCCAATGTTTTTTATTTTTTGAGATTTGAATTTATAGATAAGTTTTTGAATGACTTATCAGTAAACAGGCTTTGAAGCAAGCATGTGCAAAGAAACCAAAAAGTGGATAAAGTGATTGCATGGTTGCATAGGCATTTTGATTTCACTTTATTGACATCTTTTTCAGCAATTAGGGTAGGTAGGAGTGAGAATAAGCTCGGTACTATGAGCATTTCTTTTAGCAATCTGTAGTTTTCATTTTCAACTTAGTTTCAAATTTCAGTTTGGAGCATATACAGTTTTGGGTTTTCAACGGATGCAGGTTACAAGTTACAGTTGGAAATTTGAGTTTGGGAGAATCCCAATGGGTAGGCACCTGGTCTACTATTCTTTGCTACCTCACAGGGAGGATAGCATCCCCGTTGGAGCCAGCTGTTAGCACCATGTTTTTCATAGCTAAGGATATAGGTTTGTCAACAATTTGCAAAGTCATGCATGTTAGAACCCATATTGTTTCTATGACTGGTGGAATCTAACATCTCCAAGGGTCATTTTCAAAAGGAAGCTTTAATTTATTTATTCCCTTTTCTATTTGCAACTACACATTGCAAAATTCACTGCACACTGCAAAATTCACTGCGCACCGTGCAGAGGATGTTGTCACACAAAGGATATTGTCGCGCAGAGAATGTCATTGCGCAGAGGATGTTTTCATGCATTAGATTTCGTCGCGTAGTGGGCTGTCATGCATAGGATGATGTCAGGCAGTGGATTTTCCTGCGCATAGGCTACAGGTCGCACTGCATAAATTACTGGTTTAGTGGTCAACTTCAAGATCAATTTATCACCAATTGGAGAGGAATTTTGAAAATCCCCGAGATTTTTTTGTCGAGGAAAAACCAAATAATAAAAACCTCTCTCATATTTGCAAAATGTGTCACGGTTTTGGAGATTCAAAGGAATATTTGAGACCTACTTTTCAGTTTTCATGATTTCATGTCTGAGACCTGTTTTAACGACACATATTCTGACTGGATGGAGATGAATTTAAAGAAACCGAGAGAGTTTTTTATTTATAACTATATTAACTACAAAAACCTTTCTTAGTTTAGGAAAATATTTTTTTATCCATGAGATATGATGTAATATTTAACGCCTATTTTCCCAGTTTTTTGCACAATCCATTGCGTGTTTTGATGTAGGTTATTGTTGCGTAGTAGGCTTGTTGTGAAAGGGTGACAGAGTGCCCAAAAGTGTACAGGATGACTCATCACAATCATATGGTCGGATTTTGATCATGATCAATTATTGTAAAGAACATTTTGGTTACAATTATGATTTGGCAAAGTCGGGTTTTCTATTGTTAGTGAATCCATTGAAGTTATTGTTCTCCTTCAAAGAAAATGGATCCATGATTCTAGGAGGGAGCAGTTTGACCCTAGCATCCCAGGGTGACATTATCTTTCTATATATGGGGATCATTTTCATGTAAATAGGGTTGGTTGGAAAAATTGGTAGACGACATCTATTGTAAGTAATTTGAGTTTTTGACTGGAATTTAATGCAAACGTCTTGTAACTTGATGAAAAGATTCTAGTTGTAGCAGTTGGATGTATTGTGTTTTCTCTTTTTACATATGTGCTTCCTGTCATATTTTATTCATATCTTTTTCTGTCTATTTCAGAATGAATTTTTGAACTTGCGGATTCATTGTACAACATCCCTTGTTCGCGCCACTTAGACAAAATGTTTTCTAATTCTAAATCTAACTCTGAATTCGCCCGCAGCGGCGCTTCAAGTTACTTCCTATATTTTCTCCCACCACACTTTACAGTTTTACACTGAAGGCTATTGCTTGCCTAGCCTTATCCTCTCGAGTCCAATTACTGATTCATTTGTCCTGTCTTTTCCTCATACCAAATCCATATCCCAAGTCTTATTTTCTTGCTCCAATATAACCAGACCCCATTATATCAAAGGTGTTAAATCTAGCCACTGCTTTCAAAGTCATATCCTATGCAGACACTGTGCCATTTCCAAGAGATCCCTCTCCAGATCTGAAAGGCTAGTTTTGATTCTCAAAGTTGGCTGAAAAGGTTACCTTCGTCGTTTGTTTATCAGTCGAACAGATTTACAGAGTGCTAACATGATGTACTTGGGGACTCCATGTGTTGGAGTTTTTATACCATGTGTCTACTTGTCAATTTTGAGAGAAGCTTGTGGTTTAATAATATGTGTTGTGATTGAACTATATTCATGTGTACTAATTACATGTTTCATGTGGGAGTTGTGTCATGGTGAAGTGATGCATGGAGACTTAGAACACATGATGTATGATGAATTTTTTTCAGGAAATAATTCTTTGAATAGATATTATTGGACTTTATCACATTTAAATGGGAATATAATTGTAATTTTTTTTTAGGATGCATGCATTCCCTTGATTTGATGATTCATTAGTGCAAAGTCTACTTAGACCTAGGTGACAAAGTTGAGTGGGTTTCACATGTTTTAATCCCAAATACCTAGTTAATAAACATTGAGGGGTCTTACACTAGCATGATATCATGGGATCTTTCACCCACTAATGCACATGGAAAACCAAAGGAATAATCACTAGTAGGTTTACTCCACCCACAAAGTGTATACCTCTACATTTTTTCAAAATTCAAGATTAATATGCAAGTTGTACCAATATCATATCTAGGAACAAACATAGCCTATAGGATTTACACTTGATCTTAACAATGATATATGCAAGGATACCTTCAAGCATCTTAAGGCACCATTAAATAACCGGTCCACTAAAAAATAACATGCTAACTCACAACAAAAAATCCACAAATAAGTCAAGAGACTCCAATATGGTAAACGAAGAATAAAATATGGTTTCTCTCTACCATGACCAATAACAATGTGTGGTCCACATTGTAACTTCCTCCATAAAAACTTTCACGTAGGATGCTCAAACCTAGCAGATATAGGAATCTAAATAATAGATATACCTCCACTGTTTCTTTTGTAAGTCAATGATATAGGGATTATCTCGTGAGATATATTTATCTACCTAAACTTATTTTTGATACCATATGTTAATATTGTGTATAGTATGTGAATGTGTCATTAGTATTCTTGTGTATTATATTATATTAAAATTGTTTATCTTGCACAATTTTATCAAAGTATTCACTTTCCATTGACCACCTGATCATCAGATACTCCTACCATTCCACATACCCATGCAGGGATTATGTTTCCATATTAGTGGTTCTTGGGAGAATACCTTATTCCACCATCAACATATTTATTCACATAGGTATTTCCTCAATCAATATTCCATTTTGTCATTTCTTGAAAAATTCTATTACTTTGGTCAAACATTGATGACATTCCACCATGAATTCCAAACCATAACATTCCATGACATCTTTGAACCAAAATTCAAATGCTTGGGTAAAATCATGGTCATACATGTAGATATCTAACAAATTCTTAACAATCCACTCAATTCTTGGTTGTGGAAACCAAAGACGATGTTTCCCTACAAGTATTTCTAGAAATTTAGCCTAGAAAATATCATGTAAACACTCAAACAAATGCTTCTCCTTAAATATTGCTATATCCTCACCTAGATATGAACTTTCTTGGCATGAAAACTCTTGTATCCACATTTCTAGCTAGTCTTGAAACTCATATTTTGTTTCTTTCCACTGCATATTTCCTAATCTACATTTGTCAACACTATTGTATTTGGGATAAAACAAATTATGTTTATTGCGCTAATAATTTCAATAGAAATCCTTTGTGTCTTTTTTGGCCCAGAATTGGCCTTACCCCCGAAAAACTCACTATCGTCACTATATTGACATTTATAAATGTTGTATAATTCTGATGGGGTTGGTGATTTTACTTTATCATTGCAATCATCATTACTAGAATGGTTTAAAAGGGAACTACAAGGAGAATACCTTGTAGCGGAGGTTTTTACAGAACCTCCCCCAAAAAATTATCCTTTCTCTATTTATAGCGGAGGTGAGCAACCAGAGGTTTTTGCAAAGTCTTTTTTATTGGTGCACATATAAGGAACATACGCCTTGCTTCACATATAAGCAATGACACCTTGGTTCTTAACTTGTTAGAATCACTGTCATACGTTATAATAAAAAATAAACATCAAATAGAGCGCCCTGATGTTGTTTAACATTATGACCTGGTGCATCTCCCCGTCGTCAAGTGCATCATGGTAGGGTATATAAAAAAAATTACCAAATTGATTTTTTTTATTACACTTCATCTCGTGCATCGAAACTCTCAAGAAAGCACCAATGCTCACTCTCTTTCTAAGGATGCCCTGTTTGCGGTGCTTTACAATAAGTTCGATATCTCTACTGGTAGATTCCACACATTTTCAAATTTTGGAAATTACCATGAATTTTCATTTCCTCTCAATGGTGGAACCATTCCTCCACATGACATAATTATATCCTAGGTAAATTTTTTATGACCTTCCTATTTTCATTTTCATCTGATTCAAATTTGAAATTGGCTAGAAATTCAACCATGTTTTCATTTTTTTTCCAATTCCACGTAGTGTGCCTAAACACTTCGGCTCTCCCCGAAGTAGTGCATCTTGTTTGTTAATGCATAGTAAGAACCACCACCAGTGTGTATAATCTAACAATATACACATGTACCATTCAAATACAAGCACCATGATTAATTTTAAAAACAAACATAGTGGTGCGTATTTTGTGATGCCCCATTACCGGTGCATTATAAAATACAATGCACCACTAACAAGCATGTCAATGATCTGTGAACACTAGAACACCAATGCATTTTAGTTAAAAAATCACCTCACTAAGCTTACATTTTGTAAAATTTAGCATAGCGGTGCATCCATTTTAACCAAATGCACTGGTGTTGTTAAAAGAACCTGATGCAAACCTATCGGCCCTCAGGCTGAGATCTGCTCATAGGACCGTTCTCTATCTCCTTGAGCCAAAGCGGCTCCTTTCGATTTCCTGCTGGAATCTGCAATCTATCGATCCACGGGTCCTTTTCGCAGCTCGCAATCTTGCGAGTTCACGAGTCGTGGCTCCCGACTCTTCCTCTCCAATCTCGCGATACCCGAGATCGTGAAATGGGTATAGCTTTTCTTTCATCGGCGCCCTCTATGTGTGACCACCGGCTAAGCTTCATGCAAGCTCCTTTCGCTACTCGACACTTTGCATGTTGTGGCGTCCAAATTTGGCACCTTCCTTTCATGAAACGTCGAGATGTGAGAGGTTAACGGGTGTTGACTTCTTCATTAGGTGACGTGTGTCCACCGATCTACTTCCTGGGCCCACTTCGTGGTTCTGCCACGTGTTTCCCCCGTGCCTCGGCTCTCAGCACTTCGTGAATTCACTTCCCGAAGCACTACCTCCGTTGTATTCTAACACCCGAAGTGTCGAGATCTCAAACCCCACGTTATTCCTTATCGCAACTCACGACTTCGGTACTTTCGAGACAATAATATTGACCTCCTATCCACCGATATGTCGAAATGCCAAAATTTCGACAAGTCATCAACGCGGGTCCCACAACGGAACTTCCTGCCTTTTCAAAGTTTCAGACTTCGCGACTTCGCGAATCCTAATGCTATGCTCTCGGTTCTCTGACTCACGAAACCCTGAAATGGTCAACAAAGGTTTGACCTACGTGTCGGCAAGTATGCCACCTGTCCACTATGTGTTGTCAGGTTCTTCTACACCTTCAAACCTCCGAATGCGCGATAGGCATGGTGAGACTATGATCCAATGGTCCTCACGTATCCTAGATCCGACAACTATCCTCGCTCCTCACGATTTCGTGACTTGTGACTTGGAGCACCCAATTCTTGGGCTCTCACCCTGCGAACCTTCGAGTTCGCGAGATCCCTTGATCTCTACCACCTATCCTCCTCCGATGGACGGCTACGATTTTCTCGTGACTTCGCCACTCGCGAAGTTGAATGACTTCCCTTTCTGACCTCCGATGCTCGAATCCCCGATACAGGTGATTTCGCGACACGTATCCTCCTTCTAACGGATGACTCAGATTCTTTCGCAGTTTCGCGACTTCGCACCTTGCGACCTCATGAATCTTGATGCAAAGATTTTAACCCATAACTCCCTTGCTCCTCTACATGATTCAATGACTCTCAAAACCTCACGAATTCCCCTCAGAGAATTTCGACCATCCAAAACTTCCTTGACAACTCCTGCGAAACAAACATAGTATCCCCTTACAGAACTTATTTGCTTGCAAGTAACTTTGCAATGCCTCCCTTTTGAATGCTTCAAGGTACTAAACCTCCTGATCTTGATTGAAAAATCCTCAAGTCCTTTGGAGAAAATTCCTGTGCACACTCCTTGCGGCACTTCTTCAAATACACACTAAGTATTTGAAATTCTTAGACTCTACGCACTCCCTGCAACAACAGTCTTTCAACAATCTCGCTCAAGTTGTAACTCTCAGACTTCACTCGGCCTATGCACACTTTGCACGGCTCCCATGCTTAACTTTCACTTCTGCGAGAATGAGAACAAATGCTATCTCTCCTGAGCTTGCAGAGACGATATCTGACTTCTATCAACGCACACCTTGCGGACAATTTCACTGCACTCCTTCCAGGAAAACTCTTGCTCAGACAGAGAAACAATTGAAACTCATTCTTTACTCTCCCTCTCTTCAGATTTCAGACACTCAACATGAAATCATACATTCACGCAGCAAAGCAAACGCATAACAAAGAGTAAACAAGCATATATCAATCAGCATGTGCAACACAGAAAGCAATTGGACACCATGAGTCTAAACTAAAGATCTTTGTATTAATCCAAAACTTTTGTACATGGGTTTTTCTACATAGCTCTCTGCTTCTTCTCCTCTATGTTCTCTTGATTATGCTGTTAATGTTACAATGATACAAGTGAGGTTGTCTATATCTGTTTTCCCTCCATCTCCTAAAACTGTCTAATCTAAGAATTCAAAGCTACCTACTTACATTTACTAGCATAAATTCCTCTTAGTCCTTCAGACGAGAGCAGGATGCTCAAGGTCTAATTACAATCAAGAAATATGCCCTTTCTTAATTGTCTCATTTAAGTTTGGTGTATCGAACTTCAAAACATTTCAAACAATTCATCATGTGCCAAAATGTGTTGGCACTTGCCCCACCCTCTCTTGACGTCGGCGATGCTCCTGCATCATACTCCCTCGCCTGAAAATTTTCATGGGATCCTGTCCATGAGCTCTCGCATGGTCTGTCCATGCTTCTGGATCTCTGCTTCATTTTCCCAGCTGGCATCTTCAACTGGATGTCCCTTCCACTTGACCAAGTATTCAAAGTATTCCTTTCTCCTAGTCCTCTTGCTAACTCTTTTGTCCAATATGCTTTCCATCTGTGGCTTCTCTGCAACTAGCATCTTTTTTGTCCACTGAACCTCTGGTTTTAAATCACTTGTTCTTGCTTCTTCAACTTTATATGGATACAAATCTGATACATTGAATATCGGAGAAATTTCGATCCCATCAGGTAATTCAATCTCATAAGCATTTGCCCCAAATTTCTTCAAGACCTTACGTGGTCCGATCTTCTTCATCTTCAATTTGTTATATGTCCCCTTCGGGAACATTTCCTTTCTCAGATGTGCCAAAATCAAATCACCAACTTCAAATTGAAGTTGTCTCCTATGTTGATCTGCTCTACGCTTATATTCTTGGCTCGAGTTCTGCAATCGCTCCTTCACCTGGCTGTGAAGTTCCTTCATTGCTTCGGCAAAATCTTCTGCACTAGCACATCTTATCTCATCCTGTTTTGAATCCCTCAGTTTAGATACTCCTCTTGGCTATGTCCCATAAACAATTTGGAATGGACTCTGCCCTGTGCTTCTGTTGATTGAATCATTATAAGCAAATTCCACCTGTGGAAGAATATTATCCCACTGACTGTGGTGTTCTGTCACCAAGCTCCTCAACAAGTCTCCCAAAATTTTGTTCACAACTTCTATCTATCCATCCATATGAGGATGATAAGATGAACTGAATGACAATTTCATTCCTATCTTTTTCCATAAGGTTCTCCAAAAGTGTCCCACGAACTTGGTGTCTCGATCCAAAACTATGCTCCTTGGTAAGTCATGAAGTCGAATGACTTCTTTGAAAAATATATTCGCAATGTGAGTTGCATCACTGGTTTTTTGACATGGTATGAAGTGTGCCATCTTAGAAAATCTGTCTACCACTACAAAGATTGAGTCAAACCCTCTTTGTGTTCTTGGCAACCCCAATATGAAGTCCATGCTAACTGCATCCCATGACCTGTTAGGTATGGGTGACGATTGATAAAAACCTGCATTCTGCCTCTTCCCTTTTGAATGTTGACAAATTCTGCATCTGTCCATGAATCTTTTGACATCTTCTCTCATTCCTGGCCAATAATATGACTCATTTAGCTTTGAGAACGTCTTGTCATGACTGAAATGTCTGGCCAATCCTCCACTATGTTTCTCCTTCAGCAAATTCTCCCTCATGGAGCATTTTGGAATACAAATTTGATTACCCTTAAACAATAATCCTTCCTGGATCATGTATTATGTCCATTGGCTTCTATCTCTGAGAATTGGATTCTCAGCTGCTTCATACACCTCCTTAAAATCTGGATCATCTCTGTACATGTCCTTGAGATCATCAAAACCTAGTGTTTTAACTCTGAACTCCTGCGACAACAAACATTTCCTGCTCAAAGCATCAACAACTTTGTTAGCAGTTCCAAAAATATGCTTAGTTACAAAAGTAAAGTTCTACATGTATTCAACCCATTTAACATGTCTTTGATTCAACTTCTCCTATTGAGTCACAAATTGC
>SNQJ01S0011169.1:118328-184428 GCA_010110895.2 Picea sitchensis
ATCTTTGATTGGAAGCAACATGTGAGTTCTCCCATTCTTCTCTAGGGTGTATGTGTTCTTCCTCCCATCATGAATCACATTTCTATCATATTTCCACGGTCTACCCAGCAATAAATGACAAACATCCATAGGAATAACATCATAGAGTATTTCATCTTTATACCCTCCTATTTTAAACTCAACTAAACATTGTTTAGTGACATTTACCTGATGTCCTTTTTGTAGCCATGAAACTCTGCATAGACTCAGATGTTCAATAGTCTCCAGCTCCATCTTTTCTACCATCTCTGTAGAAACGAGATTATCCGTACTACCACTATCCACAATGACTTTGCATACCATGTCCTTGGTTTTGCAAGCAGTCCAAAAAAGATTGTTCCTTTTCACCGAACTCTCCACCTCCTTCTCTGGTGTTAAGAGAACTTTTCACATCATCAACGATCTTCCGCCTTCAGCATCTTCTACCTCAACATTCCACCTCTGTGCTTCAGCAATGTGAGTTTCACCACCTTCTTTCTTTTTATTTGGACATTCATAAGACTTGTGTCCATTCTTTCCACATGTGAAGCATTTCACTACTCCACCTCTTCCTCTTCCTCTACCTCTGGTACGAGGAAAAATGTTTCCATCAGCATACTAACCTCTCTGTTCGGTATGCTACCCTCTCTGTGAGTTTCCACCTCTCTCAGTTTGAGTTTGAGGTTTCTTCTAGTCTTCTTTTGGTTTCTGGTTCCTATCCTGGGAAACTGTCTTGCCTCTAGGCTGACTTCTGCCTCGACCTCTTTGACCCTGTTTTTGGCTCAACTTCTCTTCGTCTTTTAGAGCCATCTGATAAGAATCTTCCACTGTTCGGATGGTCATCATGTTCATCTCATCCTGAATGTCATATCTCAGACCATTCATATATATGGAAACCTTTTCATTATCACTTTCGCGATGAACTGCCTTGATGTTCAACCTATAGAATTCTTCAGTGTACTCCTTCACTGTCATCATCTTCTGTCTCAAATTTTTCATTCTTCGAAATAGAGTAATTTGGTAATCCCTGGGAATGAATTTTGCCTTCATCTTTGCAATCATCTTATCCCAACTCTTGATTTTATGCTTGCCTTTGCAGTGTCTGTCAGCTTGTAGTTCATCCCACCACAATGTTGCATGTCCTTTCAATCTTGTGACAGCATGTTTAACCTTTTTGTCTTCCTCGACATCTTCATAGTCAAAATATGGGTCCAGAGCTCTAATCCAATCTAGAATATCTTCAACATCTAGGTTTCCCTCATATACTGGAATGTCCATTTTTTCCTTAGCACCCATTCTTGCAACAACCCTAATCAGGCATTCATTTGCCGCATCTTTTGCTGCAACTTCTTCTCCTTCATGTCCAGCTTCATTTTCACTTTTGGAATCACTGACATATCCAACACTAGTTGTGCACCTCTGTGTTGTCTCCATTTCCTCGAGTCTGGCGCATATGTCATGCATATCTCTTTCCATGGCTCGATTTGTCACCTGCCTACCCCTTCCTCTCGGCATTTCCCTTTCCTCTGGCGGATCGGGTGTTTGCCTGTCTCTTCTTCTCGGCGGCATGGATGAGATTTTCTTTCTCGCTTTCCCTGTCTAAAGTATAAAAACATAGTCAGGCTCTAATACCAAAACTGACGCAGGCCTATTGGCCCTCGGGCCGAGATCCGCTCACAAGACCGTTCTCTATCCTCTTGAGTCGAAGTGGCTCCTTTTAATTTCCTGCTGGAATCTGCAATTTATCGATCCACAGGTCCTTTTCACAGCTCACAATCTTGCGAGTTCATGAGTCGTGGCTCCCGACTCTTCCTCTCTAATCTTGCGATACCCGAGATCACGAAATGGGTATATCTTTTCTTTCATCGGTGCCCTCTACGCGTGACCATCGGCTAAGCTTCATGCAAGCTCCTTTCGCTACTCAGCACTTTGCATGTTGTGGCGTCCAACTTTGGCACCTTCCTTTCATGAAACGTCGAGACACAAGAGTTCAACGGGTGTTGACTTCTTCACTAGGTGACGTGTGTCCACCGGTCTACTTCTCGGGCCCACTTCGTGGTTCTGCCACATGTTTCTCCCATGCCTCAGCTCTCGGCACTTCGCAACTTCGCGTCCCGAAGCGCTACCTCCATTGTATTCTGACACACAAAGTGTCGAGATCCCGAACCCCGCGCTATTACTTATCGCAACTCGCGACTTTGAGACTTTTGAGACAATAATCTCGACCTCCTATCCGTCGATATGTTGAAATGCTGAAATTATGACACGTCGTCAACGCGGGTCCCACAGCGGAACTTCCCGCCTTTTCATAGTTTCAAACTTTGCGACTTCGCGAATCCTGATGCTATGCTCTCGGTTCTCCGACTCACGAAACCCCAAAATGGTCAACAAAGGTTTGACCTCAATGTCGGAAAGTATGCCACCTATCCACTCTGTGTTGTAAGGTTCTTCTGCACCTTCAAACCTCTGAATGCACGATGGGCATGGTGAGACTCTGATCCAATGATCCTCACATGACCTGGATCTGATGGCTATCCTCACTCCTCGTGATTTCACGACTCACGACTTGTAGCACCCAATTCTTCGGCTCTCACCCTGCGAACCTCCGAGTTCGCGAGATCCCATGATCTCTGCCACATGTACTCCTCTGATGGATGGATGCGATTTTCTCATGACTTCACCNCGTTTCCTTCTAACGGACGGCTCATATTCTTTCACGGTTTCGTGGCTTCGCACCTCACGACCTCGCAAATCTTGATGCAAAGATTTTAACCCGTAACTCCCTTGCTCCTCTACATGATCTGATGGCTCTCGGAACCTCGCAAATTCCCCTAGGAGAATTCCGACCATCCAAAACTTCTTTAACAACTCTTGTTAAACGAACATAGTATCCCCTTACCAAACTAAACCGCCTGAGCTTGATTGAAAAATCCTCAAGTCCTTTGGAGAAAATTCCTGCGCGCACTCCTTGCGGCACTTCTTCAAATACACACTAAGTATTTGAAATTCTTAGACTCTCTGCACTCCCTGTGACAACAGTATTTCAACAATCTCGCTTAGATTGTAACTCTGAGACTTCACTCAGCCTGCACACACTTTGCATGGCTCCCATGCTTAACTTTCACTTCTGCGAAATTGAGAACAAATTCTATCTCTCCTGAGCTTGCAGAGACAAACTCTGACTTCTGTCAACGCACACCTTGCGGACAATTTCACTACACTCCTTGCAGGAAAACTCTTGCTCAGACAGAGAAACAATTGAAAATCATTCTTTACTCTCCCTCTCTTCAGATTTCAGGCATTCAACATAAAATCATACATTCACGCAGCAAAGCAAATGCATAACAAAGAGTAAACAAGCATATATCAATCTACATGTGCAACACAGAAAGAAATTGGACACCATGAGTATGAACTAAAGATCTCTGTATTAATCCAGAACTTATGTACATGGGTTTTTCTACACAACTCTCTTCTTATTCTCGTCTATGCTCTCTTGATTATCCTGCTAATGTTACAATGATACAAGTGAGGGTGTCTATATCCATTTTTCCTTCAGCTCCTAAAACTGTCTAATCTAAGAATTCAAAGCTACCTACTTACATTTACTAGCATAAATTCCTCTTAGTCCTTCAGACGAGAGCAGGATGCTCAAGGTCTGATTACAATCAAGAAGTACGCCCTTTCTTAATTGTCTCATTTAAGTTTGGTGTATCAAACTTCAAAACATTTCAAACAATTCATCATGTGAAAAAATGCGTTGGCGCTTGCCCCATGCTCGCTTGACATCGACGAGGCTTCTGCATCAGAACCGCAATAGTGAAAATGATGAACCACTTTTCATAGCGAGGCATACTGGGGAATCAGTTTGGACGCCCCATTTTCGATGCTCTATACACCACAACGCACCACTAAACAAATTGGTGGTTGTCTAATAATAGGGTATCCCTAGTGCATTAGTATTAACACATCGCATTAGTGAATTTTCAATAAAACAATTTAACGAAGCAATGCCCCTACATCTACAAATTGCATAAGTGTTGTAAAGAGCATGGCACTAGGACGAATATTTCACAATTTAGCAGCATGGTGCATCTTATGGGACATGTTGCTAAAATATGTGTCGGTGGGACAATAAATGTGGAGCACCGGTGTGTGATAGAAACAACACCAATTGGGGATGATGTTTTTCTTATATATAACACTAGTCACAATGCATAGTGATTTTTTTAGGTGCACTGTTTACTTTTCTACATTGTTTTGCAAAATAAATTAATTCTATTTTTTGTTAAATACAAGCTATTTATATGTGTGCATGTTTTATAATTTCAATTCATTTTATTGGTATATATGTGCCCAAAAATATTTGTATGTGAATCAGAAATGATAATGACGAGAGGAGGAGGAGAAACAACTACAGTGGGTTGAAACATACAACTTTGTACGTGAGTGGGAGGCCCATGAGAGGGAGAGTGAGTTGTTTATTCACCCTAATAAAACCCATACACATGCTCTTTTGATGGATGTTGGCCTTATCAAGTTTTATGAGGAGGGTACATCCCTTAGAGGTAACTCTTCGTTGTTATAGAAGTTGATCCATATTTGGGATCATGATCAATAGGCATTTGAAGTCGGTCTCGATCAATGGTGTCAACCCATGGAAGAGGATGTTTATTTCATCACTAGGTTGTCTAGGAGGGGGGAGGTTTGGCCCCAATTTCTTGATCTACCACCTAGTGTTGTAGAAGAGATCCAACTCGCATATGTACAGAGATATTTTAGTCCAAATGTTCTTTCTTCTTCAGGATTCCAATTTTTTGGTGGTCAGATGCAAATGAGTTCATTTCATAGAGAGGATGTTAAGTGTTTGTGTTTTATTATCACAAAATTGTCTCACTTTACCTTTGATGGGCAACGCATTAGTTTCCCTTTGATGTATTATGAAGATAATTTAGTGCAAAGGACCCAATTGATTAATAGGATGAATATTTTTTTGAGACAGTTTTTCTTTATTTTGGATTGTTGTCGTGCTATTTTATCTCGGAGGAGATTCTTTCCATTCATGTCAGAGTTATATACATTATTTTTTCAAAGGGATCATGAAACTCGACTAGGAGTATCACACTTTCCGCATAGGCCCATGTTTGATGTGTATGTACATGTGGGGGTAGTTGTTTCCCAAAAGGGGTGTGTCGGGTTGGTCGTGTACTCCTGTCGATAAGGAGTTGTTGACCAAACTTTGGTCAACTATATGTTCCTTCTCTTGGATTAATAAAAAAATTGATATGGAAAGAAGACAATTTTTGAACTCTTATAATTTCATGGCATAGCCCTTTGTCTCAGCTTCACCATTCATTTCATGGAATCGGAATTTGAGCCTCTATGACCAACATATGCATAATTTTGTCCAGAAGTACAACAAAAATATTACAAGAAGAAATATAAATATTTTTTCTAAGTGTCATGTTCTCCTCTGCTTTCCTCTCCCTTCACCTCTCTTCATTGTCCTTTCATTCTATACTTAGTCATTTTTCCCATTGCCTCATCACTCCCATTTTCCCCTTACTGTTTTCCACACTTATCCATTTTTTCCTTATTCTCCTTCCATACTTAGTGTTGGTTTGTTATTTGAGTTTATATCTTTATCATGATTGACCCGGGGTTCAAGTCTACTGGGGTTCCAACAAAGTCTCTAACACTATCGACCCTCCTGGTAAACTAGAAGGCAACACAGCACACAGAGTGCACTGTGCAGTCTCACCTGAGATAGTCTTAATGGGTGATTGCAATACTCAGGTGTTTGCAGTCCAGGATTGAGTGGAGATCTAAGAAATGTGTGTTGGGAGTTCTATTTAACTTATTAAATAAATATATTGTCATTCACGATTATGCATGTAATATAACCAACCCACTCATTCATTATTATACTATCTACTCATAAGCAGTAAAAGAGGAATAAACATTCAATCACATAACACATGTTTTATCGTGGTTCACCCCCTCCTGGGCTACATCCACAAAGATCTGGCTCTTAAGTTCTTCTATTATGGCAGTCCCAAAACTACAGCATCGCGCTCTTTACAAATCCTCTCAGTCAAGTTCAGATCTATTATGAGGCAGACTAGATCACACCAAACTCCTCAACCTATTATATAACCCTCAAGATCTACCCTCCTGGCTCTCTACAACTCAACAGATTACAAAACTGGTTCATATGACAACAACATTACAACTAGTTATCAAAACATGACTCCTCTCTTCTATTGTCTCTTTGGATTACAACTACTACTTTCTATATATATATCTCTCTATGAGACCTAGGTATCTATATTTATGCATTTCTAGCTCAACAACCATTACAATGTATTACAAAAAACCTAACCCTAACATCGTTAGGTCTTCCATGAATGCGCACGTGTTGTTCTTCCTTCTAGATATCGCTTTCCTCGTGCATGCCTTCCTTCCCAAAAATAACCTTTCTTTCCACTTTGGCATGCTTCCAACAGGCCCCCAACACTGACATGTGGCTCATCCCGATCCACCTAACCATTGTGTTCTTTGTCAATCTCCCTGGTGATCTCTTGGAACTTCTCCATGAGTTTTGTTGTGTGTGTTTGGGCCTGCACAGTCTTCTCCTTGAGTGCGTCCAATACCTACAATGCAATCTCGTTGCTGACCAACCTTTCACATTCTTCCTGGGTCTGTGCCATATATGTTTTGGATTCCTCTTCCTATGCAATTACCTCTACTGCTCGCTCCTGGAGAGGTTCCATTTGAGCCTGACACTCCTTTTATGCATCTACACAGTTATGAGTTATGCCTGTCGTTTCTTCATGTCTTGCGTCCGTTTAACGTGCTCCATGATTGACATTATATTCTGCATTTACTTGAGGTCTTGGATATATGTGATTATCCTTTCTCCTTAATGGTCCCATTGTTGGACCTGTTCATCCTCTTCCAGCTTTGTCCAGAGCTTTGTTGCTTTGTCAAACAATTCATCCATTGCATGGACCTATCATTCTATCTCTTGTATCTGCTATGTTTCCTCCTACTTCCTTTACTCCCTTACCTCTGGTGGCATGTTAGGTGTGAGCTGCTCACAAAGATTCTTGATCTCTTGTTTGTATTGATCAATTTTCTACACAATTCGATCAATCTTCTCTGTCACTATGAGTTCAGTTGCCTACGCAGTATTTGGAATCTTCTCATAGGCTATGACCACTTTATGCTCCAGTCCCTTCACACGTTCTGTCTCCTCTTTGGTCTCGAGCTTGGCCTGCTCGAATATCATTTCCAACTTGCCCCATTTATCCTTTACCTATTGCAGTTTGGTTGTATCTGTGTGTGCATGAGACTGTACCTCCTATGTGACACTGACTTGTAGTTTATATAGGGCCTTGGTTGGTATCCACAACAATACTAACTAAAATTGATCCAAGTCCTTTAGGGGTGTCTACCCTATGATCTTGTCCATACGCAGCATGATGGGTGTGATGTGAAATGTTGAACTTAGATGTGCTATCTTCTATATTGTGTCCCGCTCATTTGCTCCCATTTCTCCTCCTATATGTGATGTTGATGGGCCCGTGTCTATGTTGTTGTAGGCTTCTTGCGCTTCCATGATCTATTTGAGGAGCTATCGCATGTCTGCCATCTCTTCTTCAATTTTGTCCCTTTGGCATGCAACATTCTCAAAATCCTAGAATGTACGATCCTGGACCATTTGGGCTACCATTTTTGCATCATCCTCCGTGATCGTGTATTCTGGAGGCGTATTATATGCCTTCATCTTCTTGTGCGCACCCCCCGTCTGAGTATCTGGCCACTTAGTTGGGCCTGGATCTTGTGGAGTATGACTTGGTGTAGTCCCCTGCACTGCCTCGGCCTGTTTTTGTTGTACTTGGGGTGCCTGTGTATTGTTCTACTTCCCCGTATGGACTCCTATCTTGTATGTCCCTCCTTTATTCTACTGTGGTTTGGTCTGTCCCATCCTTGGTTTCTTAGGTACTGTGATGTCCTAGGGTTGTGTATGTTCTTGTCCTACCTCCTCAGCATGTGTATGTTCCTATCTTGCCTCCTCCTCCTCTACGCCTTCAGGTATGTCTCATTGTCATTACACCTTTGTTGTATAGAAGTATCTTAATAGAAGTATACATCGATAAAATATAGCTTCCTCGAGGCCCGCATAGAAACTCTTTCTCTGTTGCCTTGAACGACTTCATTGTATCTACTGCAAATTTTGTTATAAATCCTGCTACAATACTATTGTTGGACCTTGACCAAGTTTTGAAGAATACTTGGTCATTATTGACCACTTTTGGGACTGTGACAGCTTGCCAAGGAAGGAGTGCAACGCGAAGTGGAAAGTAAGGAAGAAAGACCTATTTTTGGGTCCATTTTAGGGTTTTGGGTTGATGTAACAGGAAAGGGATGTCGGCCCGTGGGTTTACCCACATTTAGGCCCATTTTGTAACCTATAAATAGGAAATGTAAATAGGGGATAAGAAGTAAGATAGTAGTAATAGTAATGTAGTACATCTATGTGATGTATAACTGGAAGCTTAGTGCTAGTAACTGGATCTGTGTGATCGGATATATCTTAGAGTGCTTTGTGCATGAAATCGGAAAGCTAAGTGCAGTTTGGTGTAGTCTTATGTTGAAGAGAAAGGAAGAAGGATCTAGCGAGCTGCACAGATCTTTTGTCCTATGCGAAGTAAGGGTCATTGAAGCTCTGTGTTGTAACTGGTTGACCAAGATAATATAAAGAAGACTTTGTGGACGTAGCACCAGGGTGGGGGTGAACCATGGTAACTGTGTGTATAGTGCTTTGTGCTTCACTCTAATGTGTTTATCTTTTTCTTGGCTAAGTGCTTGATGTGATTAAGTAGATCTAGTTATGCTCTGTGTTGATGATATATGAATGAACGTTAGATATGATATATAAGATGCTTAGTGCTTGATCTTTTGAATCTAACCTATATTTATGTGGCTAAGTAATGAATCATCCTTAATATAAGTATTCATTGTGATGCTCTGTGCTTTCGATGAAGTGTATTAATGAATGTATGTTAAGGAATAACGGATGTTAAGTGTGTTGTAAGAAAGATAATCATAGATCTGTGTCCCAGCTAAGGTTGCAGACATATGAGTCCTACAACCACCCCTGCCTCTACCACGAGTGAGACTTCATCTGATTCCCAGGTGTTACCGAAAGGGCCGATAGTTAGGGTTTTGTTGGTGCGCTCTTGAGAGTTGAACCCTGGTTCTACCCCTGTGCCAACAAATGGTTCGGCATGTTGACCCTTGACCAAGTTTTGAAGAATACTTGGTCACAATTGACAACTTTTGGGACTACAACAACTTTCCAAGGAAGGAGCACAACGTGAAGTGGAAAGTAAGGAATCAAGACCTATTTTTGGGTCCATTTTAGGGTTTTGGGTTGATGTAACGGGAAAGGGATGTCAGCCCATGGGTTTACCCACATTTAGGCCCATTTTTTAACCTATAAATAGGCAATGTAAATAGGGGAGAAGAAGTAAGATAGTAGTAATAGTAATGTAGTACATCTATGTGATGTATAACTTGAAGCTTAGTTCTAGTAACTGGATATGTGTGATCGAATGTATCGTATATTTCTTTGTGCATGATATCGGAAAGCTAAGTGCAGTTTGGTGTAGTCTTGTGCTAAAGAGCAAGGAAGAAGGATCTAGCGAGCTGCACATATCTTTTTTCCTGTGTGAAGTAAGGGGCATTGAAGCTCTATGTTGTAACTGCTTGACCAAGATAATATAAAGAAGACTTTGTGAATGTAGCCCCAAGGTGGGGCTAAACCACGGTAACTATGTGTATAGTGCTTTGTGCTTCACTCTAATGTGTTTATCTCTTTCTTGGCTAAGTGCTTGATGTGATTAAGTAGATCTAGTTATGCTTTGTGATGATGATATATGAATGAACGTTAGATATGATATATAAGATTCTTAGTGCTTGATCTGTTGATTCTAACCTATATTTCTATGGCTAAGTACTAAATCATCCTTAGTATAAGTATTCACTGCGATTCTCTGTGCTTTCAGCGAAGTGTATTAATGAATGTATGTTAAAGAATAACTAATGCTAAGTGCACTGTAAGCAAGATAATCACAGATCTGTGTCCCAGCTAAGGTTGCATACATATGAGTCCTGCAACCACCCCTACCTCTACCTCGGGTGAGACTTCATCTACTTCGCAGGTGTTGCCGAAAGGGCCGGTAGTTAGGGTTTTTTTGGTGTGCTCTTGAGCGTTGAACCCTGGTTCTGCCCCTATGCCAACAAATGGTTCGGCATGTTGTCCCTTGACCAAGTTTTGAAGAATACTTGATCAAAATTGACCACTTTTGGGACTGCGACAACTTGCCAAGGAAGGAGCGCAACGCAAAGTGGAAATTAAGGAAGCAAGACCTATTTTTGGGTCCATTTTAGGGTTTTGGGTTGATGTAACGGGAAATGGATGTTGGCCTATGGGTTTACCCACATTTAGGCCCATTTTGTAACCTATAAATAGGCAATGTAAATAGGGGAGAAGAAGTAAGATAGTAGTAATAGTAATGTAGTACATCTATGTGATGTATAACTGGAAGCCTAGTGATAGTAACTGGATCTGTGTGATCATATGTATCTTAGAGTGCTCTTTGCATGAGATTGGAAAGCCAAGTGCAGTTTGTTGTACTCTTGTGTTGAAGAGAAAGGAAGAAGGATCTAGCGAGCTGCGTAGATCTTCTGTCCTGTGCGAAGTAAGGGTCATTGAAGCTTTGTGTTGTAACTTCTTGACCAAGATAATATAAAGAAGACTTTGTGGATGTAGCCCCAAGGTGGGGGTGAACCACGGTAACTATGTGTATAGTGCTTTGTGCTTCGCTCTAATGTGTTTATCTCTTTCTTGTCTAGGTGCTTGATGTAATTAAGTAGATATAGTTATGCTCTGTGCTGATGATAAATGAATGAACGTTAGATATGATATATAATATGCTTACTGCTTGATCTGTTGAATATAACCTATATTTATGTGGCTAAGTACTGAATCATCCTTAGTATAAGTATTCACGGTGATGCTCTATGCTTTCAGCGAAGTGTATTAATGAATGTATATTAAGGAATAACCGATGCTAAGTGCATTGTAAGCAAGATAATCACAGATCTGTGTCCTTGCTAAGGTTGCAGACATTTGAGTCCTACAACCACCCCTGCCTCTACCTCGAGTGAGACTTCATCTGCTTCGCAGGTGTTGTCAAAAGGGCCGGTAGTTAGGGTTTTGTTGGTGCGCTCTTGAGCATTGAACCCTGGGTCTACCCTTGTGCCAACAAATGGTTTGGCATGTTGGCCCTTGACCACGTTTTGAAGAATACTTGGTCATAATTGACCACTTTTGGGACTACGACATCTTGCCAAGGAAGGAGCGCAACAAGAAGCGAAAAGGAAGAAAGACCTATTTTTGGGTCCATTTTAGGGTTTTGGGTTGATGTAATGGGAAAGGGATGTCGGCCCGTGGGTTTACCCATGTTTAGGCCCATTTTGTAACCTATAAATAGGCAATGTAAATAGGGGAGAAGAAGTAAGATAGTAGTAATAGTAATGTAGTACATCTATGTGATGTATAACTGGAAGCTTAGAGCTATTAACTGGATCTGTGTGATCGGATGTATCTTAGAGTACTCTGTGCATGAGATCGGAAAGCTAAGTGCAGTTTGGTGTAGTCTTGTGATGAAGAGAAAGGAAGAAGCATCTAGCGAGCTGCGTAGATCTTTTGTCATGTGCGAAGTAAGGGTCACTGAAGCTCGGTGTTGTAACTGCTTGACCAAGATAATATAAATAAGAATTTGTGTATGTAGCCCTAGGGTTGGGGTGAACCATGGTAACTGTGTGTATAGTGCTTTGTGCTTCGCTCTAATGTGTTTATCTCTTTCTTGACTAAGTGCTTGATGTGATTAAGTAGATATAGTTATGCTCTGTGCTGATGATATATGAATGAACGTTAGATCTGATATATAAGATGCTTAGTGTTTGATCTTTTTAATCTAACCTATATTTTTGTGGCTAAGTACTTAATCATCCTTAGTATAAGTATTCACTGCGATGCTCTGTGCTTTCGACGAAGTGTATTAATGAATGTATGTTAAGGAATAATTGATGCTAAGTGCATTGTAAGCAAGATAATCACATATCTGTGTCCCAACTAAGGTTGCAGACATCTGAGTCCTACAACCACCCATGCCCCTACCTCAGGTGAGACTTCATCTGCTTCGCAGGTGTTGTTGAAAGGGTCAGTTGTTAGGGTTTTGTTGGTGCACTCTTGAGTGTTGAACCCTGGGTCTGCCCCTGTGCCAACAAATGGTTCGACCTGTTGGCCCTTGACCAAGTTTTGAAGAATACTTGGTCATAGTTGACCACTTTTGGGACTATGACAACTTGCCAAGGAAGGAGCGCAACGCGAAGCGAAAAGTAAGGAATCAAGTCCTATTTTTGGGTCCATTTTAGGGTTTTGGGTTGATGTAACGGGAAAGGGATGCCAGCCCGTGGGTTTACCCATGTTTAGGCCCATTTTGTAACCTATAAATAGGAAATGTAAATAGGGGAGCAGAAGTAAGATAGTAGTAATAGTAATGTAGTACATCTATGTGATGTATAACTGGAAGCTTAGTGCTAGTAACTGGATCTATGTGATCGGATGTATCTTAGAGTGATCTATGCATGAGATCAGAAAGCTTAGTGCAGTTTGGTGTAGTCTTGTGTTGAAGAGCAAGGAAGAAGGATCTAGCGAGCTCCACAGATCTTATGTCCTATGCGAAGTAAGGGTCATTGAAGCTCTGTGTTGTAACTGGTTGACCAAGATAATATAAAGAAGACTTTGTGGAAGTAGCCCTAGGATGGGGGTGAGCCACGGTAACTGTGTGTATAGTGATTTGTGCTTCGCTCTAATGTGTTTATATCTTTCTTTGCTAAGTGCTTGATGTGATTGAGTAGATCTAGTTATGATCTGTGTTGATGATATATGAATGAACGTTAGATCTGATATATAATATGATTAGTGCTTGATCTGTTGAATCTAACCTATATTTATGTGGCTAAGTACTAAATCATCCTTAGTATAAGTATTCATTGCGATGCTTTGTGATTTCGGCGAAGTGTATTAATGAATGTATGTTAAGGAATAACTGATGCTAAGTGTGTTGTAAGAAAGATAATCACAGAGTTGTGTCTCAGCTAAGGTTGAAACCACCCCTACCTCTACCTCAGGTGAGACTTCATCTGCTTCACAGATGTTGCTGAAAGGGCCGATAGTTAGGGTTTTGTTGGTGCTCTCTTGGGCATTGATCCCTATGTCTTCCTTTGTGCCAACAAATGGTTCCATTGTCAGGACCTTAAACTGTGATTATTGGGAATTGAAGAAGAAGAAGCTTTGTGCAAAATAAGCTCTATGCATAGATTTGTTTCCCTAGTGTGCAGTGTTATGTTTGACCTATGAAGCTTTGTGCCAAGAAAGAGAGGTCAGATATAAAGAAGAGAGGTTAGATCTGAAGAAAGAGAGGTCAGATCTTAAGAAAGGAGGTCAGATATGAAGAAAAGAAGTCAGATCTGGGAAGAAAGAGGTCAGATCTGCAAGAAAAAAGGTAAGATATGTAAGCTTTATGCTTTGATAAAGGTAAGAATAGTTAAAAGTCTTAGATCTGGAAGCTTTGTTCTCTATAGAAGTAAGATAAGTGGAAATTTGTGTTTCTAAAGCATGGATTTAGGTATGTTTGATAGATTTTGTCCTAGCTTCAAAACTAGGCCATTAATAGATGAAAGAAAGTTTGATATGAATAGATCTGATAAGTATAGTGATAGATATGTTATACATATGCATCGAAAGAATGTTTGGACTAACAAGTGGATGCAAGATCCTAGAAAGAGTTTTTTGCAAGCTAGTCACCATGATCCTGGTGCACAATACAGAAGGAGTTGGGGAAAATTTAAACGAAAAAGAGGATTAACCCTCTGTTATAGTTGTAGAAGATTGGGACATCTTGCTAAGGAATGCCCTGGGAGAAGACCTAGTTGCCTCTATTGTAAGGCTATGGACCATGAAGTATTGGATTTCCCTAGAATGATTTCTAGGCTTGAGAAGCTGAATATGGAGCAAGAAAACCCTAAAGGAGATCAAGAGACCAAGATTATAGCAGAAACCCAGAAAGAATCAGAAAATATATTACTACAAATGAAAGATACCTTGAATGACCACCGACATGTTAAGCTATCAGATATCTTCAAAGAAAAGGAGCAAATTGAAGCAAGAATAAGGGACTTTGACATTGATTGTATTCTTGATGAAGAAACACAAGTAAACATTATGCCAGAAAGAACTTGAGAAGCTATAGGAAATCCTACCATGATCCCTTCCCTAGGAGGAACGCATTTCTTCAGAGGAAAGATAGTAAACCTATCTGGAAGGATCACCCAAATACCTATGACTGTCAATGGAACTTCGACAGAGGAAGACTTTGAGATCATTAAACTTGTTGAACACAACACCCCATTTACCATGCTCATAGGGAAACCTTGGATTGATAGAGAAAAAGCCAGACAAAAAGAAGAAGAAAAAATTTTGGAACAGAAGAAGCAAGAGTTAAAAGAATTTATGACCAGAAGGATCGTGCACTTGATTGAAGAATAGAAGAGAATATCATAGATATTCAATATTAGAAACTCCGATGTTGAATCTAAGAGAAAACTTGAGGATTTGCAGAAGATCGAGTTACCTATTTTTGATACAGAAGAAGTATTACCAAGGAACCCTAGGAAAGACTTTCAACAGCATGAAGTAACTAATACCATAGAAGATAAACATCAGAATGGTAAAAGCATTACTGAGACGAAGCTCACTGGGAAGAAGGCTAGGAAGTTAAGAAAGAAAACGGCTAATATTGTAAGGTTACAAGAGGTTCTAGAGGACACTTCGCAGCAAGAAGAATTGCAGAATTCGAGCTTCGTTGAGATATCAGAACAACGACATAGAGTACTTCGCCATGACGAAGCAATATAGTCATTGGAACCGATATACCCGTTCGACCGCCGCTTCGAACGGATCGAAAATTAGTTATGGGTTACCACTAGACCATTGGATAGCACCAGAACAGATAGAACGGAGTTAATGAAGGCCCCATGTCTATTGCAAGCAGACCATTGCTGAGAATGCCTACTTAACCCATCACACCACGCACCAAGAATACTTTTTTCTACCTTGAACCTTGAAGCTTTACTATTCACTGTAGTCTTTGAATTCTTGTTGCACCCGAGCCAGCTGACCCAAGTTTGTATGTCGGACAAGCTCAACGCTGCTGAGAAAACTGTTGAAGAAGTTCTAATTGATTTAATGACTGAGAGATTCATGTCAGAATGTGGAATGTATATAGGCATACAGGCATCGTCCTCGGGTGCACTTCCATCTTCCCCCTCCACTACTTGAGCAGGACCATCCCGACTACCTTCGAAAAGATGATCTAAGCTCGGAAACGACTTCTCCACTATGAATATGATCCCAAGAATCTTTCCTAAATATATCCCACCATTGAGCAGACCAGTGAATCGAGACACTATACCCAGAGACTTCGAATATGTTGTAGTCACGACGTACCTCCCAAAAGGGGTTTGCGTAGTTCATGCTGACCAGGAGAAGCTCACCGTGCTGAAATTTAACGATTTTAACCTTGGAGATTGCAAGTTTTACAGTATGCTAGCCCTGCATGAGTTTTCAACTATTACAAAAGTAAATAACCCCAAGATTGTACCATAGCAATGGACCCATAACCTTGCGCAGTCAACCCTCCTCAACGTAATGAAGATTCCACATTTCGGGAGGCATCAGGAAGTCAATGCATGTGTTAGACTGTTGTTGTCCTTCTACCATGGAGGATACTTATGGTTGGATCGTCGTATCACTGTGGATCCGATTTTGATCAATCATATCACTGGGCTAAGAATGCAAGGCCCTGACCCGTAGGAATTTTACCCTAGAAATATTGCAGATCATGCCCTCACTCAATGAATAAAAGACACATATGGCGATCTGGAGAAAGGCATGCGAGGTTACAAGGTAGCCTCCATTGAGAATGCAATAGTGTTCTTTGGTTGCTAGTTGGTCACAGGAAAGTTAGTATGAAAAAATAGACCTACACAGGTAACCGGATTTGTAGTTAACCTCATAGGGAAGTGCGCGGAGGGACTACAAATGAACTGGGCAAAATACCTTATAAATCAGATAGAGCTTGATTGTAGACAAGTGTAGGACCAAGGGTATGAGTTCCACTTTAGCTGGTTGTTCATACTCATCGCTTTCATCGTGTGGGAACTACCTGAGGGAGCCACGTTTCCAGAGATCGAACCCTTCAAACCATTGGCCGTGAAGTTTTGTACACTGTGGTACTCCAGCGACATGAACAAATAGTGGCAGTCCAATGTTGTATTACACACTTACTACACTCGGTTGAATAATTCCATTCAGTCTACACCGCGCATTACACTCAACACGCTTCATAGGTTTAGACCTTTGATGAAATTCAGCGCAGATCCTCACTTCACCTACATCACAGCATGCGCAGATGAGCACAAACAGCAACTCCAGTCATATAACAAGATAATAGAAGATGACTTGGAGGTGATTACCAAGGAATGGTCAGAAGACCTCCTTGTTGCAGCAGACCCCTCTTCCTATTTTGGATAGGCCTTGGGAGTCCATCTCCATGGACTACATGTCTTTTTTTCCTTCAACCAAGCATGGGAATGGTTGTGTCTTCGTGGTAATTGATCGATTCTCTAATATGGTAGTTTTTTCACCCTACAAGAAGAGAATCAGAGTCGAGACCACTGCCAAGCTCTTCTTTACACATGTTTGGGTTCATTTATGGCTCCCTTGAACTATTATCTCTAATCAAGACAACAGGTTCTTGAGCACTTTTTGGTCCAGCCTATGGTCGATGATGGAAATTTTTGGCCACCCACCTATTCCACTAGCTCAAATTAGAGCTTTTCATATTGGTAGTTTTTCTACAGTTTTTCAGGTCCCAAACTTTCGAGGTCATTTTGAGGCCCTAAACGATGTTTTTTTGGATCGTTAGCACCTGCTATTAATAAAAGGTAGATGTTAGGATGAATGGAATGTTTTTTCCTTGGCTAGACCTTTCTAATGAGGCATTGTTCACCCCAAAAGGAGTTTGTATGCAGAATGTATGCCCTTGGGAAGTTGACGTATCAACTACCCCCATTGGGGACCAAACCTTTTTGGCGTTTCATCTCCCAGGATTAGGGTTTTGGATGTTTAGGGTTTTCTCATTTCTGATTTATGTTAAAAAGGCCTTTGGAGCCTCATTGTAATCAACTACTTTCAAATGAGTGTAGCCGACACATCTCTCCTCATAGATAAGCTACCACCATTCTATCTATATTGTGTGTGTTTTCATTTTAAATTCTTTTGTATTTCAAACAGTCATTAATAGAATATGAGCTTTATTGTATTATTTTGTTTCTTTCCATATCTCTATGTATTTCTTTCTTATATATATGTTATATTTCTTCCTTCATATCATTCTCAAAATAATCTAGATAAGTCGTATCAAAGCAGTTTTCTCCTTATCATTCTTAGTGCATGTCCTTGATGAGGTCATGGTATAGAGAGTTAGGTCTCGAGCTTGTTTCCCTTGAGGAAAAATGCTCTCTCTCACCCAAGAAACTTCTCATGGTAGAATAAAAGAGGGACAACGCGGTAGGATATCCTTTCAAATTGTTGCTCGAGGAAGCCCTCATGTGATAGAGGAACGAGATGATGGATAATTTCTCCCAAATATTTTGACGGTTGTCGACAACAACAGAGGCACCTTCAACCACCAGTCACTTCGGAGGTGAGATGCCCTTCAAGGCATAAGTTAACTTTGATATTCCTTTATTTGAAGGCCAAATATATGTCAACGCTTTGGAAAAATGGTTAAGTCTTCTATAGGGTTATTTCTTTGTGAAAAAAGGTAAAACATCACCTTTGTGCTCCTTAAGGCCCTTCCCCATGTCAGATATTGGTGGGAGACTTACTGTGAGAAACATGATGAGGATGAGCCTGCAATTTTTGGGTTAGGACCCACTTGGGAAAAAAAAATTGATGCCCTCAAGGAACAATATTACCCTATTGGAAGTTATGATGACCAGTACACGAGATGGAACACACTGCGCCAAGAGAAGGGCCAGAGAGTGTCAAAGTTCAAAAATATCTTACATACCTTGCGCACCAAGTTGGGTATCAAATACTTTGAGCAGCATCTGGTCCTAAAATATAGTGGGGATCTACACAAGTACATCCAAACCGAAATGGAGTTTCTAGACATCACATCATTGGGAGTCACTTACCAGTATACTATCAAAATCGAGTAGAAATTTAAGCAGCAGAACAAGCGAGAGTTAGGGTCTGCAAACGACAACAGCTAAAGTAGGGTAAGGGAATCCCTAACTCCCAGGCCAAAGGATTGAGAAAGGATGGCCAACCCCAAGATAACTATCCCAAGCCACCAGAAAAGAAGGGTAATGGGAAGTCAAAGAATGACACTTGAAAGTGGTGCAAGTTCCACAAAATCCCTTGGCACAATACTAATGATTGTCACTCCAAATAGTCATTGTTGGATGAGACAAAATCCTCTAGGTCAAATGTTGACTTAGACTCTAATTCAAAACTGGAAAAGAGAAGATGGATCATGATGAAAAACCCATTATCACCATCACTGCCACAAAAGTCTAGCCAGAGGAACTGGAGGAGCCTGAAGAAGAAGAGTACCTCTTCCACTCACAGATGTGGGTGAAGGGGACCCCACTCCATTTAACTGTTGACAGTGGTAGCCAGAATAAATTGATGTCAACATAGGTTTTCAAGAGGTTGAAACTTACAAAAATGCCCCATCCTTAGCCATACACCATCGGTTGTCTCATCCATGGATGAACATTCGCGTCAACCAACAATATCGACTACAACGTGAAAACCCTTCAAAGACAAGGTATTATGTGATGTTTCCCCCCTTGAATTTTTTGATGTTTTTTTAGGACAACCATATATGTGGAATCATCATGTTATTTATGAATCTAGGCCCCATAGTGTCATTATTACTTTGGGAGATCAAATCTACAGGGTACCGGAGGTAGTGCCAAATGCTACAGTCTCTTTGATCTTCGTGAAGTAGTGCATAAAGGTGGTCTCTCATAATAGGATGTTTTTCCTCTAGATGGTTCGATCAGAAGGTGACCAAAAGGTCATTGCAACCACCAAAACCTCTGCATGGGGTATCTCTACACAGTAGCGACAAGTGGAAAGAATAGTATAGGAGTAAAAAGACATATTCGCCTCACCTATTGGGTGCCTATGAACTCTCAACTAAAGAACTCAATTTATCTGACACCTGGTGCTCCCCTTCCTAACGAACTTGTATACAAGTGTTCTACTATGGAAAATCAAGAAATAAAAATCTAGATCTAAGAGTTAATTCTAAAGGGACACATCAGACTAATCTCCTCACCTTGCAGGAGCCCAATTTTTCTGGTACAGAATAAGGATGGGAGATGGTGACTTTGTATTGAGTACAAATCCCTAAACAAGATCACAATCAAGAACTAGTACCCAATCCCATGGATTGATGATCTTTTTTATCATCTCAAAGGATCCAAGTTTTTCAGTAAGATTGATCTGAAGTTGGGCTACCACCAGGTGTCGATCAAGCAACTGATGTGTAGAAGACAACCTTCAAGTCTAAACAAGGTCTCTTTGAGTGGTTGGTCATTCCTTTCAGCTTTACTAATGCCCTATCCACATTCGTGCGGATGATGGAAGATATATTATGGCCATTCATATACTCCTTTCTGGTTGTATATTTGGATGACATCCTCATCTTTAGCAAAACTTGGGAGGAACATTTTTAGCATATTCAACACGCTTTAGGAACCATGCGACAACACAAGTTATATGCCAATTTTGAGAAGTGTTCCGTCACCATGCAGAGAATCCAATATTTGGGATACATCATGGATGATTAGGGTGTGCATTTGGATCCATCCAAGATCCAAGTCATCTGTGATTGACTATACCCAAAGACAATAACTAAGGTTCACAACTTCTTGGTCCTCACCAACTTCCACTATCAGTTTGTGTTGGGGTTCTCTCATATTGCTTGGGCCCTAAGATAGGTGACCAAGGGTGGTGCAAAGGACAAGTTTGTGTGATTTTCACCCCAACAAAAAGCATTCAAGGATTTGAAATTCAACCTCTGCTCAACACCAGTCCTTATTCTTCTAGACTTGCAACAAGCATTTGAGATTGAGACAAATGCTTCATATTATGCTATTGATGCATTCCTCACATAGCATGAGCATCTGGTAGCCTATCACAGTGAAATTATATTTGATGTTGTTCGCAGATACCCCATCTATGCAAAAGAGATGTACTCCATTGTGTAGGCATGTCAACAGTAGAAACATTGCATTTTAGGGAAGGAAATGATCATTCACACTGATCATCGGCCTTTTTAATTCATACAAACACCAGAAAATTTACAGAATTACTACCATCATAATTGGTCCACGTACCTGCAACAAATCTACTCGAATATCAAGTATAATATGGGTAGCACCAACCATGTCGCAGATTGCCTCAGTCGACCCCCGGTGACAACGCTAACCATAGTTGTTAACTCATGTGGACATGAGACATATGGATGGCCACTATTATATAACAAGCACTTTTCCTTTTCTACTGCCTATCAGACATTGAGCGTAGGAAAAAAAAATTCGAACTTTCATCTCCAGGATGGATTGTTATGCCATATGAACCATATTTTTGTTCCTTCAAGTGGGCGTGAAAACCTAATCTAGGAATCTCATAATATTTGGGTAGTGGGACACTTTGGTGTAGAAAATACAATCGAAGTACTGCAAAATCATTTTTATTGGTCTAAGCTTCGACAAGATGTTCGCAAGTACATCAGATCTTGCATTGTATGCACCATTGTTAAGCATGCCATCAAGAAATAGGGGATATACACCCCTCTACCTATTTTGGATAGGCCTTTAGAGTCCATATGCATGGCCTACATGTCTGGTCTGCCTTCAACCAAGCATGGGAATGACTGTGTCTTTGTGGTCATTAATCAATTCTCTAAGATGGAAATTTTGGCACCCTGGAAGAAGAGAATCACAATAGATGCCACTGCTAAGTTATTATTTACACATTTTTGGGTTCATTTTGAGCTCTCCCAAACTATTATCTCTGATCGAGACAGTAGGTTCCTGAGCACTTTTGGTCCATCCTATGGTTGATGATGGACACCAAGCATACCAAATCGACTGTCTTTCACCCAGAGACTGATGGACAAACAGAGGTAGTCAACAATATGATTGTCCATATCCTGAGGATGTACAATTCCAAACATCCACGGACATGGGATGAAATCCTTCCTTATGTTCAAAATGGCTACAATAGATCCATCCACAACTCTATTGGCCACAACCCTTTTTAGGTGTGCTTGGGGTTCCAACCATTGGCCCCTATTGACGTAGCTCTTCCCATTGCAGTCGCACAAGAAGAGTCCTCCTATGCTCAAACTGAGGTTGATCGGGCAGCCAAATTTGTTGAGCGCATCCAACACATCCAACAACAAGTTCATGATATTATGCAGAAATCAAATGCCATGTACAAGGAGCACCATGATCAACATCGAGTACCACACAAATTTCAGGTGGGTGATAAGTTGTGGCTGCATTTGTAGAAAGAGCGCCTCATCAGACCCCATCAGAAGTTATTCCCACTCTGATACAAGACTTACACCATCACTAATGTTTTGGGTGATAATTATTTTGAACTAAGTATTCCGCCTTTCCTTGGCTTTCACCTAGTATTTAATGTGGAACTGCTTCGACCATATTTTCCACCTCTTCTAGACACTTCAGACGCGACCGAGAAGTTTGCCCCTATATAACTCAATCCTGACTGCATTGAATAGGTGAAATTTTATCGTATCATGAACACCAACACAAAGGACACCCACCAGCATACCATCCAACTCTATTTGGTCATCAAAACAAGGCAATTTCTTCACTGGGTCAAGTGGCTCACCAGGAGTCAGATTCAACAAAATTTTCCCCATATGATGGAGGCACTTGACGCAATGGAGACCATTTATTCCTAAGGGGAGAGGAATTATCTAGGTGGACATTGGTGGCCACCAACCTATTCCACTGTCTCAAATTATAGTTTTTCGTCTTTGCAGTTTTTCAAAAAAAAATTGGTTCCCAAACTTTCGGGGTCGTTTTGAAGCCCTAAACTATGTTTTTTTGTCTCGAAAACACCTAGAAAGTACACTAAGGTATTTTCTAGGACAAATAGAATGTTTTTTCCTCATCTAGACATTTCTTATGAGGTATTGAGTGCCCCAAACGGATTTTGTATGAAAAAGTTACGCCCTTGGGAAGTTGATGTATCAACTACCCCATCGGGGCCCACAAACCTTTTGGCGTTTCATCTCCCGGGGTTAGGGTTTTGGATGTTTAGGGTTTTATGATTTATTATTTATGTTAAAAAAACCTTTGGAGCCTCATTATAATCATCTTCTTGTGAATTAGCATAACCGACACATCTCTCCTCAGAGATAAGTTACTGCCATTCTAGCTAGCTAGTGTGTTTTTGTATTTTACAGCATTTTGTATTTCAAACAATCATTAATAGAATCTGAGATTTACTGTATTATTGTGTTTCTTTCCATATCTCTTTGTATTTCCTTATTATATATTTGTTATATTTATTCCTTCATATCATTCTCAAATTAATTCATAGTGGTATCAGATCAGTCTGGTCCTTGTAGTTCTTAGTGCATGTCTTCGACGACGTCACAGTACAGAGAGTTGGGTCTCGAGCTTGTTTCTCTTGAGGACAAATGTTCTCGCCTTCCCAAGAAACCTTCCATGGTGGAAGAAAAGAGGGAAAATGGGGTAGGATGTCCTTTCAAATGGTTTTTTGAGGAATCCCTCGCGTGATAGAGGAACGAGATGATGGATAATTTCTCCCATATCCTTCGATGGTTGCCAACAACAATAGAGACACCATAAACCAGTAGTCACTTTGGAGGAGAAACACCCTTCAAGGTACAAGTTAACTTTGATATTCCTTTATTTTAAGGCCAAATAGACATTGTTGGCCCTCAACCAAGTTTTGAGGAAACATTGGTTAGGTTTGACCAATTTTTGGACTTCGACGCAGTGATCAAGGAAGGAGTGCCCAAGCGAAGCTGAGATCGCGGATCTCACTTGTTTTGTAGGCTTTGTGGACCCAACATGGGGATATTAGGGTTTTGTAATGGGTTATGGGATGTTGGCCTATGGGTTTACCCATGATTAGGCCTTTTTGTAAATGTAAAAGTATAAATAAGTAAGAATGTAATGTAGAAAGGTGTGGATATATTGCAAGGCTAAGTGCAAGTACTTTTGGTTTACTTAGTGCAAAAGAAAATGTATGTAAGGCTCTGTGGTTGATAGAGGAGTTGGCTATGTGCCTTGACCTGATTTTGGGAAGGTGGATCTCGTGCTTAGTGCGCATATCACATGTTCGGTGTGAAGCTTGGCTTTGTGTCTTAGTGCACAGGAGCATAAGAATGTAAGAGATTGAAGCCTAATAAAGAAGAAGAAGAAGTTGGTAGACGTATCCCCACACTGGGGTGAACCACATATATCATGTGTTGATGGTTTTATTTGTGCTATGATGTTTATGTTGTAAATATTCTTAGTGCATTGATTGTTATATATGATAGATAGATCCATGAATGCTTAGTTCTTTATTTATGTTGAAGGTGCTAGATCTAACTTATGATGCTAAGTGCGATGTGTATTATGTCATTGTTATTGCATCGATCTATCCTTAGGGTTTGTTTTGTGATGTGAATGAAGTGGATAAGCCAATGCATGTTATATCCTAAGTACTTTGTGCAGTGTTATAATCACATATCTATGTGCCAACTTAGTTACGGAAACCTGAGTCTTGTAACCCCCACTGCCTCTACCTCGAATGAGACTTCGTCTGTGTTGTTGAAAGGCCTGTATTTGGGGTTTTTTTGGTGCTCTGTTGAAGTGTTGAACCCTGGGTCTTCCCCTGTGCCAACAAATGGCTTCGTTGTCGGGACCTGAAACTGTGATTGTTGGGAACTGAAGTAAAGAAAAGAGAAGCTCTATGCATAGACCTGTTGTTGTAGTGCACAGTACTCTACTTGATTTGAGAAGCTCTGTGCGTAGATTTGTTGTTGTAGTGCGCAGTATTCTACTTGAATTGTGAAACTCTGTGCTAAGAAAGAAACCCGATATGAATAAAATAGGTAAGATCTTGAAAGAGGTAAAGCTTTGTTCTTTGATAAGAGTAAGATAACTGGGAATTTTTGTTTCAAAAGCATTAATTTAAGTATTTCTAATAGATTATGTACTAGTTTGAAAGCTAGGGCGTGGCAAGAAGAAAGAGTTGATCTAAGTAAGGCTAATAGAAATTAAGAAATATATGTTATTCCTATGCATAGAAAGAACTTTTTGGACTAACAAGTGGATGCAAGAACCTAGAAAGAATTTTTGAAGATTGCATGTCCAACATTGTGATCCTAGTGCACAGTACAAGAGAAAGAGAGGATTAACCCTATGTTATAATTGTAAAAGACTGGGACATCTTGCTAAGGAATGCCCTGGTATAGGTCCTATTTGTCTTTGTTGTAAAATTGTTGGTCATGAGGTTGAGGATTTCCCAAGGATGATTGTTAAAGTTGCACAAATGAACATGAGTCAAGAGAATAAGAGCATGTTAGAAGATCAGAAAGAGAAAGGATCAGAGAAATTTCAGACTACATTAGAACAGTTGAAAGAAACGATGAATAATTACAAAGATGTCAATTTACTAGAGATCTTGAAAGTAAAACAATGCATAAGTGCAAGAATAGGAGACTTTGATATAGATTGTGTCTTGGATGAACAGACACAAGTGAATATTATGACAGAAGGCACTTGGGAAATTTTGGGAAAGCCTATTGTGGTACCTTATGTGGAAGAGTTACTAATGTACCTATTATTATCCATGAAACATCGACATAAGAGGAATTTGAAGTTATTAGGTTTGTTGAGAACAGCGCCCCGTTCCCACTTTTGTTAAGAAAGACTTGGATTGAGAAGGATCAAATTAGAAGGAAAGTAGAGGAATAATCTACAGAAAAGAAAAAGAAAGAACTAAAGGATTTCATAGCTAGGAAAATAGATCGACTGATAGAAGAACAAGAAGTTAATTCGAAGTAGCATAAGGCAAGATAATTAGTTGTCGAAATTGGAAGAGCACAACAAGGTTTGAGGGACCTATCCATGAAAGAAGAAAGTATATCCACCCAGGAAGTGGTAAGGGAAGGGATATTAACTTTGAACCCATTGGAAGTACATCAACACTGCAAAGTCACTACAATAGGAGAAACTAATAATAAGAATGGAAAGAGGAATCCGGAAATAGTTAGAGAGACTCAGATCACAAGAAAGAAGGAAAGGAAGCTCAGTAAGAAGAAATCCAAGATGGAAAAACTACAAAAAGTTACAGAGAACAAATGGAAGATTTTGCAGGAGGCAAGTTTGTAGAATTTGAACCTCACCGGAACAGCAGAACCACGCAGAATGGGACTTCGCCCCGATGAAGCTATATGACCGTTGGAGACACCCCAACCGTTAGAACGAGACTCTGAAACAGCTAGGAAACACATTTATGGGTGAATAGACCTCATTTGGGACGTTGAGACTACGTCATAATGGACAGATTCGCATTGATGGAAGAAATCCTTCCCTTTGGAAGAATCTGTTACGGTGCTCTCTTATTTAACCTGTNCCGTGATTACCTGAGAATTGATTGTGTGTTGAACTATGATTTCATAACCTAGACCTTGCCATCTGTTGTTTACTCTATTGTATCCTTTTCGTCACCTAAATGAGCAAAAGAAGGAAACTTACAAGTCCAGTTGGGTTAGGTAGACAGGACATAAATGAGTGCAAGATTTAGAAACATCAAGCACAATAAGAAAATAAAAAACTAATCTAATAACAATTAAAGAAACTAAACTAATGTGCATAAGGGAAATAAAACAAACGAAAGACCAATATTCATGCCACCAATGGATAGATTTTATTAGTGGGCAAACACCAAAGAGAAAGGGAGACTTATGGGTCCCCTCTTCCTCTAAGGGAGGGCTCTTGAACCCCCACTGATTGAGATCTTCTTACAAATAACAAAATAAAAGGAAATGGTGAATAAATCCAAAGCTCATTCACTCAAGAGGTGATGTGAATGGCCCAATGAAATGATGCTTATATGCTCCAATGAGGAAAGAGGTTCCTTGCAGGAGAATAGAGGCAACATAACAATATAAATAGATTCTTAGAAATATAGTGCACCCTTGGCCTCTTTTTATAGCAAAGTTTTGAGGCTTTATCCAACCGGTCTTTAGTGTGAACAAGGGGCCCTTTATGGCACCTTTAGGTCTTTAACCAGCCCCCCACTTAGATTTAGCTAGGATTTGGGGGTCAAATCGACTTGGGAGTTGAACCAGAAGTGGGTGGCAGGCCGACCAAAATCATTAATGCGTCATTCTAAATTGTGCATAGCTTTTTTCATCAACAGTCACGCAACGGGTGCATGTGCGCTTTTTCGGGGTTTTTGACTGGTGCATGTGCGCACGCTTCCTTTGCATTCTGAGCGCATGCTGATTTTATAACTGGTTGTATAGTTTTGGGCCCTTTGGAAATGCATTTTTTGGGCCATGGATGAACTAATAGGTGTTTGGAGATGTTGGATTCCTATAACCATTTGCAGATGAATTTTTAGTGATAACATACTCCATCTGTTCGTTCACCTACCCTGACTTATCCTTTTAAAAGTGAGAATGTCGGGCAAACGGACAGAGTTAGAGAAGTTCGTCGAAGAGGTTCTTAAGAAGTTTATGGTGGATAGAGCTATGTCTGAAGGTGTTCAGGCATCGTCAACTAGGAGACTCTAGGCTTCCCCTTCAACTGGACGACGTTCAGGCCATACTAACCCCACGACTGAGAAGCGAAGTAAGCATCGTGATGATCTACCTAATGTGAAGAACATCCCATCAATCTTACCTGATTCTATCCAGCCTTTTGCTAGAACAGTCAACCGCGACAGCATCCCATGGGACTTTGAGTACACTTTGATCACCGCGTACATCTTGAAAGGAATATGTGTAGTTGGAAGCCAGTTAGGACAGATCCCATCCCTGAAGAACAGTGATTTCAATCTCAGGGACAGAAAGAACTATGCCATGCTCACACCTCATAGATACCTGATGAAGAAAACCAGGAAGAAGCCTCACATAGTCTCCCAACCTTGGATTAAGGAGCTGATGTAGTCCACGATACTGAATTTCATGAAGATTCCTCATTTTTTTCGACATCAAGAAGTTAGCGCTTGTGTTAAACTCCTCTTATCATGCTATCATGGTGTATACTTGTGGCTCGACAAGAAAATTATTGTGGATCCGACGTTGATCCACCTAATTATAGAAGTGAGCATGCAAGGACCTGACCCTCAACATTTCTACCCAGGAAAGGCCTTGGATCGCTCCCTGGCACAGTGCATCAAGGAGGCATATGAAGAAGTAGAAAAGGGAAAGAGAGGATACAAGGTAGCCTCTATCCAGGATGGTGCAGTGCACCTCGCTTGCCAACTCATAGATGGAAAGATCATCAGAAAGAATCGCCCGACACAGGTCACCGGGTTTGTGGTGGACCTCGCAGGAAAATGCATGGAGTGAATGCAAATGAATTGGGGGAGTAACCTCATCAACGAGCTTGAGAAATATTGTCGTGAAGTGCACGATTAGGGATATGAGTTCCACTTCAGCTAGCTACTCGTGTTGATTTCATTTGTCGCTTGGCAAATGATGGAGTGAGCAACTTTTCCAGAAATTGAACCATCAGAGCCATTGTCAGCTAGATTTTCTACATTATGGTATATGAATCACATGTCGAAGAAATGGAAGTCGAACACAGTGTTCCATGCCTACCATCATCAACTGAAGGTTTCCATATATTCATTCCCATGCATGACACCACGCACATTGCACCAATATAGACTGATAACCAAGTTCTACCCAGATGTGCATTTTATATATATAATTGCGCGCAAATATGAGATCAAGGAGGAGCTACAATCTTATTATAAGATGACATACGGAGACATGGAAAAGATCAGGAAGGAATGGTCAGAATAATTTCAGGCACCTGTCGCTGATGCCAAACTCTTCAACGTTGACATTATAGGAATCCCCTTGGTCACCCAGTTCGAGCATGAAGGACAGTCCAATGTGAAGAAGAAGAAGAAAAAGGAGGAAGTCCATGATGTACAAACTAATGAGGAAGAAAACGCCTCTCAAGAAAATGGATTCGGCTCACTCGTAGGAGGAGGAGATGAAGTAAATGAAGAAGGAGGGGATGAAGGGGAAAAATAAAGAGAATTTGAAGCTACACCGCTGAAGGCTCCCCCTACCGAGACAGAAACACCAAAGAAGAGGACGTTTTCTCCCCAGAAACCCCCGAAAAGAAATAAGACCTGCGCCAGTAAGCCCCAGCTAGAGGTTACGCTCACTAAGGATGATATCAGTCTAGTCCACGGAGCGATGGAGGATGTGTCTGAGGATATTTTGCAGAGATATGGAGCAAAGCAGGACAAACTATATGGTAGGATAGAAAAGGAATTGAGCAAAGTACAGAAAGTTATTCACTCGGTCCACGCAGTCCCTACTGCGCCTTCCTTGTCGAAGACTGCAAATTTGGGGGATGAGCCAGCCCAACTTCGAAGACTTGAAGATGAAACAAAGACTCGACTTTAGCGAGTCTAAGAAGATAAGGAGAAGGATAAATAAGCCTTGAGATAAGAAAAAGAATATATCTTGGAGCAATTATGAGTTGCGCAGTACTATGTAACCTCTTATGAAAATGAGAAAGATGAGTTTTGGGTGATGCTCGAGGAAGACAAAGAGAAGATACAGAGGGAAAAGGACTAGTTGGTCATAGAGGAGACTGCAGTAAAAGAAGTGGTGAGCAGAGAACTTCGCTATGTGTCAGGATTGGCATAGGAGGAACAGCTTCAAGCAAGGGTAACAGAGTTGGAGATCCAAGTAGTACCAAGCACTCTGCAGGAAGTACGTGACCAGAGGGAGGAAGCCACTAAGAGAGAAGTTGGAAGGATCATATCCCTCAACTCAGAATGCAAACAATTGAACGACAGAAGCATGCATACCTATGAACGCCTCATGGAAGATCTAGAGCTTAGAAAGTTGGAAGTGCAGCTACAGGAGGTGAAACAGTAGGCACTGATATTTCAAGCATAGATGAAGTCACTCATGGTAGTCGAGACAATGAAGAGATCACAAAAACAGTGCATAGCCCAACAACAGATTACTGCCATCCAAGGCAGAGTAATGGAAGTCACAAAGAGGCTATAATCGGTGCAGGAGGAAGCCTGCACAGTGTTTGAAGAGATTGAAGGACAAGGTTCACAACTGGACCAAGTGGTTGTGACAGTGGAACAACACTTGGAAGGGCCTGTTACAAAGAAAATGGTCCAGGAGTTTATTGAGTAGGAAGCTCAAGCGAAGCAACAAGTCAAGGCAACTTGAGCTAATCTCGAGGCCTTCGAAGCAGTGTTTCCCAGGCCTAAGTGACTCAGGACGAGTCACATGTGAGTGTTGGGGGCATGTTGTGCCTCGACCAAGTTTTGAAGAAACAATGGTCAGGTTTGACCACTTTTTGGACTTCGACATAGTGATCGAGGAAGGAGTGCCCATGAGCAACTAAGATCACGGATCTCACTTTTTGTGTGGGCTTTGTGGACCTAGCATGGGGATCTTAGGGTTTTTTAATGGGTTATGGGATGTCATCCCATGGGTTTACCCATGATTAGGCCTTTCTGCAAATGTAAAAGTATAAATAAGTAATAATGTAATGTAGAAAGGTGTGAATATATTACAAGGCTAAGTGCAAGTAGTTTTGGGTTTCTTAGTGCAATAGATGGTGTATGTAAGGCTTTGTTCTTATATGTAAGGCTCTTTTCCTTGACCTAATTTTGGGAAGGTGGATCTGGTTCTTAGTTCACAGATCACCTATACAGTGCAAATCTTGGCTCTGTGGCTTAGTGCACAGGAGCATAATAATGTAAGAGATTGAATACTAATAAAGAAGAAGAAACCGTTGGTGGACGTAGCCCCACACTAGGGTGAACCACGTATATCATGTGTTGATGGTTTTCTTTGTGCTATGATGTTTATGTTGTAAATCTACTTAGTGCATTGATTGTTATATATGATAGATAGATCCATGAATGCTTAATGTTTTATTTATGTTGAAGGTGTTAGATCTAACTTATGATGTTAAGTGCGATGTGTATTCGGTCATTTTTATTGCGTCGATCTATCCTTAGGGTTTCTTCTACGATGTGAATGAAGTGGATAAGCCAAAGCATGTTATCTCCTAATTACTTTGTGAAGTGTTATAATCACAGATCTGTGTCCCAGCTTAGTTACAGACACCTGAATCATGTAACCCCCCTACCTCTACCTCAGGTGAGACTTCGCTGGTGTTGCCGAAAGGGCCGGTAGTTAGGCTTTGTTGGTGTGTTGCTGAAGCATTGAACCCTTTGTATGCTCATATGCCAGCAAACGCCGACACTTTGGAAAAATGGTTAAGTCTGTTAGAGGGTTATTTCTCTATCCACAATTTTTCCAATAGTGAAAAAATCACCATCGCGCTCCTTAAGGCCCTTCTCCATGTCAAATATTGGTGGGATACTGTGAGAAACATGCCAAGGATAAATCTGAAATTTTTGGGTCAAACCCCACTTGGGTGGCTTTTGTTTTTTCCCTCAATAAACAATATTACCTTGTTTGAAGTTATGATGACCAGTACATGAAATGGACCACATTGCACCAAGAGAGGGGCCAAACAGTGTCGTAGTTCACAAATACCTTCCCTACCTTGTGCACCAAGATGGGTATCAAAGACTATGAGCATTATCTGGTTCTAAAATACCATGGGGCTCTACACAGGTACATCCAAACCGAAATGGAGTTTTTGGACATATTTTCATTGGGAATTGCTTATTGATATGTTATCAAAATCAAGAATAAATTTAAGCATCAGAACAAATGAGAGTTTGGATCTACACATCCGCAACAGCCAAAGTATGGTAAGGGTGACCCTAATTCCCAAGACAAAGGACAAAGCAAGGATGTCCATCCCTGGGATAACTAGCCCAAGCCACCAACAAACAAGGGTAATGGGAAGTCGAAGAAGGACACTGGAAAGTGATGTGAGTTCCAAAAAATCCCTTGGCACAATAGTAATGAATGTCACTCCAAATAGTCATTGTTGGCTAAAATGAAATCTTTGGGTTCAGATTCAAACTCAGCCTCTTATTCAGAAATGGAAAAGGGAAGAAGGATCATTGATGCAGAACCCACATTCACCATCGCTACCAAAAAATTATATCCAAAGGAGCTGGAGGAGCATGAAGAAGGGGAGCGCCTCTTCCACTCACAGATGTGGATGAAGGGGACCCCACTCCATTTCATTGTTGATAGTGGTATCCAAAAGAACTTGATCTCAACAGAGGTTTTCAAGAGGTTGAACCTGACAATGACGTTGCATCCTTAGCCATACACCATCAGTTGGCTCAGCCAGGAATGGGACATTTGCATCGGCCAACAATGTCGCCAACCATGTGGCATCAAACCCTTTAAAGACAAGGTATTGTGTGATGATTCTCCCCTTGAAGTTTGTGATTTTTTGTTAGGAAAACCATGTATGTGGAATCGTCATGTTGTTTATGAATCTAGTCCTCGTAGTATAATTATTACTTTGGGAGATCAACTCTACAGGGTATCGGAGGCAATCCCAAATGTTGCAGTCACTTTTATCTTTGCGAAGCAATGCATAAAGGTGGTCTCTCAAATAGGGATATTTTACCTCTGTATGGTTCGATTGAAAGGTGAATGTAAGGTCATTGCAACTGCCAAAACCTCTCCATGGGGTCTCTCTTCACAACAATGACATGTGGTCAGAATATTATAGGAGTACAAAGACATATTCGCCTCACTTACTAGGGTGCCTATGCACTATCAGGTAAAGCACTCAATTGATCTTACACCCGGTGCTCCCCTACCTAGCGGCTATGTATACAGGAATTCTATTATGGAGAATGAAGAAAATAAACGCCAGATCCAAGAGCTCATTCTGAAGGGCCACATTAGACCAAGATCCTCACCTTGCGGGAGACCAATTGTTCTAGTACAGAAGAAGGATCGGACGTGGTGACTTTGTATTGATTATATATCCCTAAACAATTTCACAGTCAATAATCGATACCCAATCCCATGGATTCATGATCTTCTCGATCATCTCAAAGGAGCCAAGTTTTTCAGTAAGATTGATCTCAATTTAGGCTACCACCAGGTGTCGATCAAGAAAATTGATGTGTGGAAAGACAACCTTCAAATCTAAAGAAGGTATCTTTGAGTGGTTTTTCATGCCTTTCAGCTTAAATAATGCCCCAACCACATTCATGCAGATGATGGATGATATATTATGGCCATTCACAAATTCCTTTGTGGTTGTATATTTGGATGATATCCTCATATTCAACAAAACTTTGAAATTCCATTAGGAAATTCCCCCTCTTCTCATCACCAATCCTTGTTTTGTCAGACCTGCAATGTCCATTTGAGATTGAGACATGCGCTTAAGATTATGTTATCAGTGTATTCCTCACTCAACATGGGAATCTAGAATCCTATCACAATGAAACTTTATCTGGTGTTGTTCACATATACCCCACCTACAACAAAGAGATGTAGTCCATTGTGTAGGCATGTCGATAATGGAAGCATTACATTCTAGGGAAGGAAATGATCATAGACACTAATCACCAGCCTCTGCAATTCATGCAGACACAAGAAAAATTACATAATGACCGCCATCAGAAGTGGTCCATGTACATGCAGCAATTCCACTTGACTATAAAGTACAAGAAGGGTAGCACCAACCATGTCGCATATTTCCTCAGTAGACCATTGGTGGCAACTTTAACCACAGTTATTGACTCATTTGGACATTATACATTTCGATGGCCACAATTATACAATAATGATTATGCCTTTGCTAGTGCCTATTAGACATTGAGCAAAGGAAAAACAGTTCTAGACATTCATCTCTGGGATGGATTTTTATGTCATCTAATCCATCTTTGTGTTCCTTCAAGCGAGCGTGAAAATATTATCTAGGAATATCATTACGGTTAGGAAGAGGGACACTTTGGTGTAGAAAAGATAGTGGAAGTACTGCAAAAGAATTTTTATTGGTCGAAACTTCAATAAGATATTTGCAACTACATCAGATCATGCACTACCTGTGCCATTTCCAAGCCCACCATAAAGAAACATGGGCTATACACCCCTATTCCTACTCATGATAGGCCTTGGGAGTCCATCTCCATGGACTACATGTCTGATCTACCTTCAACCAAGCATGGGAATGACTATTTCTTCGTGGTGGTTGATCGATTCTCTAAGATGGCATTTTTGTCACCCTGCAAGAAGAGCATCACAGTCGAGGACACTACCAAACACTTCTTTACACATGTTTTGGTTCATTTTGGGATCCCCTAAACTATTACATATGATCAAGAAAACAGGTTCGTAAGCAATTTTTGGTCTAGCCTATGCTCGATGATGGACACCAAGTTGATCAAATCGACTCCCTTCCACCCACAGACTGATGGACAAACATAGATAGTCAATAGGATGATTTTTCATATCCTGAGGATGTACAATTACAAAATTCCACAGACATGAGATGAAAGCCTTCTTTCTGTTCAAAATAGCTACAACAAATCCCTCCACATCTCTATTGGCCATAGCCCTTTTCAGGTGTGCTTGGGGTTCCAACCATTGGCCCCCATTGATGTAACTCTCCCCTTTGCATTTGCATGGGAAGATTCCTCCCATGCTTAGATTGAGGATAATCAGGAAGCCAAATTCATTGAGTGCATCTAGCACATCCAACAAGAAGTTCATGATATTGTATAGAATCCAATTCCAAGTACAAGCAACTCCATGATCAACATCGAGTACCACACAAATTTCAGGTGGGCAATAAGGTGTGGTTGCATTTGCAAAAAGAGCGCCTCACAAGAACCCATTGGAAACTACACCCATTCTGATGCGGTCCTCGCACCATCACCAAGGATATGGGCGAGAATGCTTTTGATTTAAGTTTCCTCCTTTCCTTGGCTTGCACCTGGTATTTAATGTGGAACTTCTTCGACCATATTTTCCACCTCTTATGGACACTTTGAACGCGGTCGAACAGTTGGCCCCTACAGAAATCAATCCTAACTACATCAAACAGGTGAAATTTGATCGTATCATGGACACCAAGAAAAAGGACACCCACCAGCAGACTATCCAATTGTATTGGGTTGTCAAAGTAGGGTAGTTTTTGTTAACACTGAGTAAATTGTTGGAATTAAGAAACAATCTACAAAGGTAACCTACAAACCAACTTTAAGACTATAAGCTAGCCCTTCCAATATAGAGAGGGTTCTCTCTGAGACTTTATCATTGATAGATAGATTATTTTTGAGCTGATGGCTAGGTTTAGATGATTGAGGTAGTTTTTTCAAGTTTTTCTAGCAAGGAGGTATGGTATCTCTTGGGCAATGGAGTCAACCCCTAAAAACGAAAGAAAACAATGACTGGTAGGTAAAAATTCCCAGATGAAAAAAGGATAGATTGGGTGATGAAATTTCAGTTTTGATTTTAGTTGTGTATGGTGGAAGAAGAAAAGAAACATATAACAGATTCATAGCACCATGGAATATTAATTTTGGTCTATTTAAGAAGATAAACAGAGTTTAAACCACTTAAGTATAGAGCACAATTAGATGAATTCTAGACCTTTTAATTATCCAATTTAAACAGAAGAAAAGTGAATATGAAAGTAAGGACACAAGAAGTACATACAAAAATGAGAGTACAATCTTCAGATCACCACCATTAGAATATTTTTCATAAAAAGTTTAGGACTTCTACATTTGTATCTCTATCAGATTCAAAAAATTACAATGAGGATCAAAATATCTATACTTATGCCAACTCGCTCGCCCTCATATTCACCTTCAAAGTGATAAATTATATAGATAAATATCATATTCTAGCCTAAGGAGGTCGAAATCCATCTTTTCCAAAAATAGAGAGTTGTTACAATAGATTAGGAAATAATATTTGCCAAAAATCTGCTCATATCCTATTATCTAGGGTTTGATTTTTGACCAACTAAAAATGTGCCAACTGAAGAGAAAATAATGGGATCTAATAGGAGAGTATCCAAGATTCAACATCCATATCAATTTTGTATCCACCTTACTTATTTGGAGTACCATCAAGTCGAATTTCAAAGATTCTAGAACTTTGTTAGCAAATCTGGCTTGGCAAAATTATGGAAAATAGGTCTCAAAGATCATTTCATATCTTCCAAATAATAGCATATGTGTAAAAACTAAAAGAGATTTTTGTTATTGGGTCTGTGCTTGACAAAAATCTCTTTTGGTTTTCAAAAATTATTCTCCAGATCCTTGGAATCTGCACCCAAAGATGATGACTAAAATAGGAAAACACTAAATGCTAAAATCTGGAAAAATGGACCGTGAAGATTCATTTGAATATATCAAAGTATGACACATGTGTAAAAAGTGAGAGAATTTTTTGTTAATGAGATCATTATTAAAAAAAAACTCTCTGGGTTTTTTCAAAATCCTCTCCAGTTGTTCGGAATGCGATCTTTAAGTTCACTGTAAAATTAGTCATTCCTAGAACTTGCATAGCAAATTTGCATATCGCACTTGATTTTTCTTGAAACCTGTGCAACTTTTGGTGGTAGTAGCTTGTTGGAGACCTCTACTTATTTCAAAACTGTATTCTCATCACCTCCCACTATTCTTGTTAATCATGTGTGTCTACAACATTTGCGTAGCAAATTTGGGCTATTGTTGCGCAAGTGCTACCTACAACATTTGCATAGCAAACTCCATCTTGTTGTAACTCGTGCAGATCCAGGTGGAAGCAAGTGACTGGGGACCTTTGTTTGCTTCAAGACTCATATGCCAATCATATCCCTTTGTTATTTCTAATCATGTGTGTCTACAACATTTGTGTAGAGAGGACTCACTATGCAAGTGTTGTGTATGATGGTTTACCAGTCCAAACAGCGTATGTGCCTAGAAAAAAAATTATGCTATCACCCTTTTGAAAAAAATTATCCAATATCAAATGTATGTTTCCCATAGAATTTATGACATAAAAAAAACTTGGTATGACCTCTTACCACTTTGATTCCTTGTCTTTCATGATGGTGTATTATGAAATATATACAAAAACCTTTTAGACTCATACCTATGACTTGACTCTCCTTTGACATGCATATTTCCCTTTATTTGATCAATGGCCTAAGGCCTTTAAATCACCTTATGAAACAAAACACACTCATTGTGACTAATTTATGAATTTTTTAGTCTTCCCAAGAACAAGACATGACTCTGAAAACTCAGAAAAAACCTTTAACCCTACACCAAAAACAAAGATGCCAACAGTTTCTTCATTAGGGAAAGTGGCTCACCAGGAATCAGATTTAGCAGAAGTTTCCCCATATGATGGAGGCACTTGAAAAAATCAATACCATTTATTCCTAAGGGGGGAGGAATGATCCAGGTGGAAATTGGTGGCCACCCACCTATTCCACTAGCTCAAATTCCAGTTTTTCATCCTGTCAATTTTTCTACAGTTTTTCGGGTCCCAAACTTTCAAGGTTGTTTTGAATCCCTAAATGACATATTTTTGGCTCGACATTGCCTAGAATGTAGGGAAAGGAAGATGTTAGTCCAGAAGGATTTTGTTGGCTATACCTTCTCAAATATTCATTGAGTGTCCAAAACAAATTTTGTATGCAAAAGTTATGCCCTCGGGAAGTTGATGTATCAACTAACCCCGTCGGGGCCCACAAACCTTTTAGTGTTTCATCTCCCAAGGTTAGGGATTTTGATGTTTATGGTTTTCTAAATTATTATTTTTGTTAAAAAGGAATTTGGAGCCTTTTTGTAATCAAATTATTAGAATGAGTGTAGCCAACACATCTCTCCTCAGAGATAAGCTACCACCATTCTAGCTAGCTTGTGCGTTTTTGCATTTTACAGTCTTTTGTATTTCAAAAAGTTATTAATAGAATCTGAGCTTTACTTTATTACTGTGTTTCTTTCCATATATTTTTGTATTTCCTTTGTATATCTCTATTATATTTCTACCTTCATATCGCTCTCAAAATAATCTAGATTAGAGGTATCAAAGAATTATGCTCCTTGTCATTTTCAGTGCATGTTCTCGACGGGGTCAGGGTATAGAGAGTCGGGTCTCAAGCTTGTTTCTCTTTAGGACAACCGCTCTCTCCCACCAAAGAAACCTCCCATGGTGGAAGAAAAGAGGGATGATGGGGTAGGACATCCTTTCAAATTGTTTCTCAAGGAATCCCTTATGTGACAAAAGAACGAGATGATGGATAATTTCACCAGATCCTTTGAAAGTTGTTGACAACAACAAAGGAACCTTCAACCAGTAGTCACTTTGGAGGTGTGACTCCATTCAAGGTAAAAATTAACTTTGATATTCCTTTATTTGAAATCTAGATAGATTTCAACGCTTTGGAAAAATGGTTAAGTTTGTTAGAGGGTTATTTCTCTGTCCACGTGAATTTTCCCAACAGTGAAAAAATCATCTTCACGCTCCTTAAGACTCTTCCCCATGTTAGATATTGGTGGGAGACTTACTGTGAGAAACATGTTGAGGATGAGTCTACAATTTTTGGGTCATGACCCACTTGGGAGGCTTTTGTTGATGCCCTCAAGGAACAATATTACCTTGATGGAAGTTGTGATGACCAATACATGAGACGGACTACACTGCACCAAGAGAGGGGCCAGTATCAGAGTTCACAAATACCTTCCATAACTTGCACACCAAGATGGGTATCAAATATTATGAGAGACATCTGGTCCTAAAATACAGTGGGGATATACATAGGTACATCCAAACCAAAATGGAATTTATGTACATCTCGTCATTGGGAGTCGCTTATTGATATGTTTTCAAAATCGAGTAGAAATTTATGCAGCAGAACAAGCGGGAGTTCGGGTCTGCAAATCCGTAACAACCAAAATATGGTAAGGGTGGCCCTAAATACAAAACCAAAGGATAGAGCAAGGATGGTCAGTCCTAGGATAACCAACCCCAGCCACCAGTAAATAAGGGTAATGGGAAGTCGAAGAAGGACATTGGAAAGTGGTGTGAGTTCCACAAAATCCCTCAGGACAATATTGATGAATGTCGCTCCAAATAGTAATTGTTGGATGAGAAAAAATCCTTAGGGTCATATGTTGAATCAGACTCTGATTAAGAAATGGAAAATGGAAGACGGATCATTTATGCAGAATCCAGTGTCACCATCGCTAGCATAAAATTCCAACTAGAGGAACTAGAGGAGCCTAAATAAGGAGACTGCCTCTTCCACTCAAAGTTGTGGGTGAAGGGGACCCCACTCAATTTCGTTGTTGATAGTGGTAGCTAGAATAATAATCTCAATAGAGGTTGTCAAGAGGTTGAACCTGACAGTGATGTTACATCCTCAGTCATACACCATCAGTTGTCTCAGCCAAGGATGAGACATATGCATCGGCCAACAATGTCGCATGTACTATGGAATCAAACCCTTCAAAGACGAGGTATTGTGTGATGTGTCCCCCCTTTAAGTTTGTGATTTTTTGTTAGGAAAACCATATATGTGGAAGAATCATGTTGTACTAGAGGCAGCCCCAAATGTTGTGGTCTCTTTGATCTCCATGAAGTAATGCAGAAAGGTGGTCTCTCAAAATGGGATATTTGTCCTCTATATGGTTAGATTAGAAGATGAAAGGAAATTCACTACAAATACCAAAATGTTTGCATGGGGTCTCTCTACACAACAACGACAGGTGGACAAAATAATAGAGGAGTACAAAGACATAGTCACCTCAGCTACTGGGGTTCCTGTGCACTATCAGGTAAAGCACTCAATTGATATGAGACCCAGTGCTCCCCTTCCTATGGACCTATATATAGGTGTTTTAGTATGGATAATGAAAAAATAAAACACCAAATCCAAGAGCTAATTCTGAAGGGTCGCGTCATACCAAGATCCTCACCTTACAAGAGCCCAGTTGTTCTAGTACAGAAGAAGGATGGGACATGGTGAATTTGTATTTATTACAGATCCCTGAACAAAATCACAGTCAATAACTAATACCCAATCCCCCAGATTGATTATTTTCTCGATCATATCAAAGGAGAGAAGTTTTCAGTAAGATTGATTTGAATTCAAGATACCACCAAGTGTCGATCGAGCAAACTGATGTGTCGAAGATAGCCTTTAAATCTAAAGAAGGTCCCTTTAAGTAGTTGGTCATGCCTTTCGACTTGACTAATTCCCCAGAAAAATTCATGTGGATGATGGATGATATATTACGTCCATTCACAAACCCCTTTGTGGTTTTATATTTTGATGACATCCTCATCTTCAGCAAAACTTGGGAGGAAAATTTGGAGCATATTCAGCAGTTCTTGGGCACCCTATGACAGTGCCAGTTGTATGCCAATTTGGAGAAGTGTTTCTTCGCAATGCAAAGAATACAATATTTAGGATACATCGTGGATGAGCAGGGTGTGCATGTGGATCTAGCCAAGATCCAAGTCATCCACAATTGGCTATCCCCGAATACAATGACCGAGCTCCGTAGCTTCTTGGGTCTCGCCAAATTTTATCATCGGTTTGTGTTGGGGTTCTCGCATATTGCTTGGACACTAATCCAAGTGACCAAGTGTGGTGCAAATGCCAAGTTTGTCTTTTCTACACCCCAACAGAAATCATTCGAGGATTTGAAATGTCGCATCTTCTCAACACTAGTTCTTGTTCTACCAGATTTGAGATTGAGACAAATGCTTCAAATTTTGCTATTGGTGTAGTCCTCACTCATCATGGGAATCTTACAGCCTATCATAATGAGACTCTATCTAATGTTGTTCCCAAATACCCCACCTATGACAAATACATGTACTCCATTGTGCAGGCATGTAGACAGTGGAAGCATTACAATATGGGGAAGGAAATGATCATTCACACTGATCATCGACCTCTACAATTCATGCAGACACAAGGAAGGTTACAGAATGACCTTCATCGGAATTGGTCCACGTACCTGCAACAATTCCACTAGAATATCAAGTATAAGAAGAGTAGCACCAACCATGTCGCAAATTGGCTCAGTTGACCCCTGGTGGCATCGTTAACCATAGTTATTAACTCCTATGGACATGAGACATCTGGATGGCCACAATTATATAATAATGACTTTTCCTTTGCTACTTCCTATCATACATTGAGCGTAATAAAAAAAACTCCAAACTTTCATCTCCAAGATGGATTTTTATGCCATATGAGACATCTCTATGCTGCTAGCAGCAACCGTGAAAATATGATATTGGAATCTCATTACAGTAGTGCATCGAGACACTTTTGTGTAGAAAAGACAATGGCAGAACTGCAAAATCATTTTTACTAGCTTAATCTTCGAAAATATGTTCACAAGTAAATCATATCCTGCACTACCTATGCCATTTCCAAGCCCACTGTTGAGGAAAAGATATGAAATGATCTTACTCAAGCATTTTCAACATAGTATTAACAAAACTCAAAAGATAAAATAAAACACAGTGTCACACATAAAAACAATATGGCTTTTGAGTTTTATTTTATCTATTGTTTTATGACACGGTATCATAAAACTCAAATGAGTATATATCTTATTCAAATATCCAACATAGTGTCACCACAAGACAGTACGTATTCCACACAATTTGTAAGGGGCTCTGTTCCTTTCATTTACATTCTTTGCATTTTATAACAAATTTTGAACAGTACCCATTTCCAATCCGTAAACCATCAAAATCAACCACTCCCCATTCATTACTTCAATCAACAAATATACTCCAATTCATAATTCCAAAAATAACAATGAAGTCACAGTATCACTGCCATCGGGTTTGTCATTTTGAATGAAATGACATTTGTAAAACAAATATAGGCAGTCACCCAATAATCAAGATCAAATTGTCAAAACCTGAATTGACAATTAAACAGACAACATCCACCATTCCAACACAAGATATGCGTCGAATAATTCAATCATTCAAGTGTAAATCCATCACTGTGAAAGCCCAATATAATGTGACTATAAAAATCTAGTCCACCTATCCAACCGATGAGGTTCCAACAACAAGCCTGTCTCAACAAATGATCGAGCTGCAACAAAACATGCTTAAAACCCTGTGGGTATCCCTGAGTGTGAAAACCCAAAACATCTATGTTATACACAGTGTGCAGCCAAAAAAACACCACAATGCAACATTTCCACTTAACACAACAAACAAACAGTCACGGTAATAACTCCACCCATCATGTTGAGCCATCAATTTAATACAATGTTGTTTCGATTTAGTCACACTGTAATCGACTATGATGTGAAAACTCAGGCTTATACAATCAAAAAAACATAAGGCTGCAATGATATATTCTCTATTGTCATCTGGTTCAATAGTCATTCATCCCCAAAGAAAACCACAGTTACCATGCCCATTATTTCTTTTTGCAAAAACACCATACACACAACACGACATGCATGAGCAACATCAAGCATTTGTACCAACACCAACTAATCATCCAAATAATCATTAGTGCAAATACTAGTAATTGTGTATCAACCATTAATTCACCATTGTCATAAAATATCAATCAACCTAACAAGCTAAGGAAACTACGCATACCCCCGCATCCAATCGAATCAGGGCAGAGGCCTTCTCCATTAACAATACCGAGTTATTAACATAAGGGGAGTAACTGTGTGCTTTGAAAGTGCAATTGCCAATGTATATTTTACCATTGTTATAACAGAGTCAGTGACTATATACCAACCAACACGACTGTCACATGAGTAACTAGTCAAGACGGTGCTCAAAATTCAAGAATTATACCACCGATCAACCATAACCAAGTCGTAAAACCAACAGGCAAGGTTGGTATTTTCTATCAATATTCAGAATGGAGGGTTAAGGTTTGTTCCGTAGCCAACACAAGGAGAGTAGAACCACTCTTTGTAATGGTGAAAACTTCTAGGCCATGGTGCATATAGAAAGAACCATGACTGATTCATGGACAAGTACAAATCCATGACAGGGGCCATAATCGAAAAGGTAGGGCTCTAGTTCGGCCTAGAAAATATTACTTAACACACACAGGGTATAACCCTTGTGTTCTTTGATCAAACAACCACAGCACAGAGGTGAAGATAGGGTCAAGTAAGAACAGGAGAGCTCGTTTTGTGACCCTTAGTGGTGAAATCAACCAATGCCAAAGTGAACAAAACATAGTGACATAGAAAACCTTCAACCGTTAAACCCATGAAAGCCAAAGACTGGATTTAGTGACAGTGCGTGAACATAGTTATCCACCCGAGACTAAACAAAAACCCTCCAACTAAACTAGAAGGATAACAGAGAGCTATCACCCAGGAAGACCAATAACCTCTATGAACTCAAAATTATTACATGAAGAACCATACACTCTTCATTCCAAGAACCCAAATTTCACACAGTTACAACACTTAGGAAAACAGAAACCAATACACCTGATCCAGTAATCATTTCATAACTAGAGAAGAGTCACGAATGGAAAAAAAAGGACACACATGTAATCAAATTCCTTAAAACGAGAGTTGGCCAAGGGGTTCCTCCCTACTGAAAATTCGAAGCATAACCACAGCAGCAAGATCGAACAATAGCCCGACTAGGGTGGTGGCTAATAGGAGGCGTAAAGATGACGTGTAGTAAATGCATGTTGCCTCAACCCACATTTCATTAACTCATCAGTACATGCCAACGAGTTCTTCATTAACACCATCAATCAATCCATGTATCGAGACCATCACCACATTAAAAACCAATAGACCATACCACCTTTCTAACTTATGCCATAACATAATTCAAGTTCCATATAACAATTCACATAACCATTAGCACTATTACCTTGCCAAATGCACCACCAACATTTCATACCATATGCGTATTAACCATATAACCCAATCAAAATTTCATATCCATTTAATTGCTAGCTAGGATTTAACAATAATCATGAAGTCTTCTCATGCATGTAGTATAGTTTAGGATAGCTTTAAACTCTTCCCCTTTGCAATTGTTTCTCATTTCCTTCAAATTGTTTGCATGTAGTATTGCAAAATTAGGTCCCTTTTCTTTGCATTTGTTATAGTATTTTGCCTCTCTCAAAACTTCCCTTCATGTAATTTCACTAACATATTTGTTGTGCAGGTGCGATAAGAACAGATAGCAAATTCATTAATGAATAACATAGGTTGTAGTAACATAAGGAATCAGCACTTCATAAGCTCAAATCATAAACAATAACAACAAGATTTCATCAACCATGTAAATCGTGTCGCACATCATCACAACATAAAAAATGAAGAGATCTGATCTCCAATAGTTCAAGGGGGTCCCACCTACTAGTATTATCTAGTTTTTTTCTTTTTATAATAATAAGATTTAGAAAAACTTTGCGGGAAAAACTTTGTTAACAATTTTAATCGTCAATAAACTGGCGACTCCACAGGAAAATTTGTTACCAACATATTTAGAACTCAGAACTCATGGTTTCATAGACCAAGAACAGATTTTAGAAGACGTAACTAGGATAATTATGCAACAGGGGGAAGTGAGCGGATTTAATGGAAAGATGGCTGAGAATTTGGGAATAATTGATGAAAAGTGTTAAGTGTGAGGGTTTTTTACCACTGTATGCATAATCATTCAACTGGAAATTTCTCTTAACTTTCAAGGAGGAAAACTTATAGACTTGCACTTAAGATCTCAATGGATGAAGAAATGGATAGAAGAAGCGGGAAATAACCAATTCCTTGTAAGACGACAGTGGAAATATGTAACAATTTCAAGGGCCCTTCATAGGAGACATCATAACAGGTGTGTAAGCTTGATTGTTATCAGCTAACAATGCTTTGCAGGAGTGTCACTGTGGCAGAATTGATCCAACATTCTATTTTGAGCAAACATTAAAAGATGATAAAGTCAAAAATCATAACAGAAGTAAAAATACAGAATTTAAAACAGCAGCAATAAAAGACTCAATTGAAAACAACAAGGAAATAAAAATTAACTTAGAAGGCAGAAATCAAGGTACTGTAAGCGTAGAAAAGAAGCACAAAAATTGAAACCATAGCTAGGCTACTAGTATACAGAAAATCCAATCAGCATTAGAACCTTTCACGTTGGTCCCTCACAATACTTCAAGTAAGGACAGTTAGTGATGTAGGAAAACAATTGTCTCTATAATTCCTTTAAAATGTCTAAGTTAGTGTTCAAGACAAAACTAATTTGGAGAGGACCCAACACTTGAAAGTCTGATGTAATTTTCATCCCTTTCACGCACATGATTAAATCATCCAGATAAGCATGGAGACTGACCAATTCATCGAAATTCATGTGTATAGGCCCATTAAAGGCGGTACTTGAATCAAGTAAGCCAAAAGTCAAGCAGTTGTAAGATAAAGTATCACAGTTTGTAATAAAAGTGGTTTTGTGAACAATTTCCCCTTTTACTTTAATTATCTTGTAACCAAACAAATTGTCAAGTAAAGGCTTCAACTGTAAATATACAACCTGCTGCAGAATCATTCTTGTATAGAGGGGAGAGAAGGATTTCTTATAATAGATCGACTGAAGGTACGAAGATGAATGTGGGTTCTAGTATGATCTGTGATATTTGAAGCAAGTACCCGATTTGGAACCCGTTCAAGGTGGACTGAAAAAAATGTTCCATCCCTTAAGAAATATCTCAACTCCTTTCGAAAGGGTGCTTCCAGTGCAAAGTTAACAAATTCTTGTTTTTGCCTATCTAGTTTCATATCATGTTGAACAAGACCAGGATCAAAACCATGAAGATCCTCATAAGACCAAGCAAAAAAAAATTGAGATTCACCAAGTAGCCCGGTGGACCCCATCTCTTTTCTAACAGAACATTGGACATTTATTTTAACATCCGTTAAAGATTCAGGTGTCCTAATGTTCAGGAGTATGGTTTCAACTACCTTCTTTTGTAACTCCTCTTCTTTCCATTTTTTCTTTTTGCCTACAACACTCAATGAAAACGAACTCTCAAGAGGATTCAAGCCCTCGGGACTCTCATTATTTTCTATGGATATAATCTCCTCAAGATTAAGAGGTTCATTTTGAATGACAACACAAATGCTCTCATCATTAGGGATGGCCTTCCAAGATCCTTCCTTTTCAGGGATGTATGGATGTTGTATAGATTGAAAGGCACAATTGGGCATGTGAGGCAAGAGTTGTTGGTTAGGAGAGGCTGCAAAGACAGCTAACTGATCATCCATTGATTTCAATTCCTTCTTAACATGAGTTATGTTGAAAGATAGAAGATTTGAGACAATTGCCCAAATAGTTTGGGAGTACCGTTCCATCAACTTGTCACTAGGAGAGCATGTCTTATGTATCAGGTTCACAACAAGCTCACAATTTCCGAAAACTGAAAGGTGACCATAGCCAATATTAAGGGCGTTCTCAATGCCTAATAATAAAGCTTCGAATTCAACGGAATTGTTTGTACAAGCAAACTCCAACCTGTATGACAGATTATGAATTTTTCCTACAAGGGAAACCAAGATAATACCAGCCCCACTACCTTCTTTAGAGTGTGAACCATCAAAGTGCATATGCCATAAATCATCACCTAAATCAATTATTTCCAAAGGAATATTATCCTCTTTGTAAAATATGGAAAACACTCCTAATTCTTCTTCGATATAGTTTACGCTAGATTGCGGAACACTCTCTATGTAGGGTGAAACTATTCCCTCTCTAAGGACTATAATATTCTTACCATTCTGAGGAGCAAATAAATATGTCCCGTCGAGCGAGAGGTATCCACCTGTTAAGGCTCACCAATCTCTCCCCAAGATAATTGAGTAATTTCTTACAGGCATATCAATCACCTGAATGTTGAGGGTTGTCCTTATCTCAGGATGAGCACATAAATCCAAGGTCACATCCTTAATCTCACGTATGGTTGTTTGTTATAGACTATTATAGGAGAGAATTATTATGGAATTCTCATTTGTACAAGACAAGCCTAGGTCTTCCATAATAATCTTCGACATCACACTTGGGCCTGAACCACCATCGATGAGGCAAAAATGGGCAATCTTATATATGATCTTTACAGAAATATAAAAAGGGGGATTTTTTACAGGGTATCTAAAGTTATGTCCACCTACTTTATCTACAAAAGAATATTCTTCGTTTACCTCTTCAGAAATATTGTCTACAACGGAAGATTTCCCTTCCATGAATTGTTTTAGATGCATCTGTTGTTCATGGATGGAAACCATGTCTAGGAGGGTCACATATGCTTTGATGTTGTCCAATTGAATCAAGATATTGTATTTGGAATAGGAGAGAGGGGGAGTGATTCCTTGACTCTCAGGAACTTTAGGAACCTGGAGCATAACAGCGGTTGAGGATGAACTCAGGCTAGAAGAACTGCGAGTTGGGTCAAATTTGCCTTTGGGGGCATAGGCTTTGTTCCTAGTATTGATGACCATGACATCTTCTGGATCTGCAAAATCCAAGAGAGTGATAGTAGCTTCTGGTATTTTACCAAATATCTTATCTCTGGCACTCTTCTTTACCTCACATGTGGTTTCTTCATGGTGTTCCTCGCAAAAGTTACACCAACTCCGAGGCAGAATAGCTTTAGGTTGAAAAACAAATTCAACAGGATTTCTAAAAGGGGGTGTAGAAGAGGATTAAGCTCTAGGGGTGAGAGGGGAGACAGTACCCTTCTGCTCAAATGCTATCATACAATTGTTCATATCTTGTACTAGCTGTAAGAGAGCGGACATGTCTGTCTATCTAACCGATTCTCCCTGGGGAAGACCAGTTCTTTCAAGTTGTTCTTCATACTCTGACCAAGTATGCAGAGTGGAATCGAGATTATCAATGGCCTTTTCCTCAAGCCTATGACAATAGGGAGAAGGAAATGCATTGTAGTAATGCATGAAAGTGGCTTGGTTATGAGGGCAAATAAGTTCGGGGATTTGATTGTACAACTTGGTGAAACACAAGTTAAAACAATTGATGGTATCACCATATTTATAAGTGACATTATTGTATTCCCTTAACTTCTCATAATGGATTTTGGATTTCCCATAAGTGGATCGGAACCAATAAATCAACTCCTCCCAAGAAGACAGAATCTTAGGAGGAGGGTTAAAAAAATTGGTCGCAACCTTTCCTTCCAAGGAATTGACAAACAAGCGCATGCAGGTGTCATTGTCGTTGGCCCCTATGTTATGAAAATCATTTGAAAATGCCACTGGGTGTTCATTTGTACTGATAGTGTTATTTTCTGAAAACTTGGGCAAATGCTCTTTAAACTTCAGAAGTGGGCGAGTAGCAGGTGCTAGGTTAAGAGGAGAGGACACTTGTCATGGTTTGGTTGTGGAAACTTATTTGAACTGAAAAAGCCCATACTTTTGAATGACTTTGGTGGGATTTCTGGTAGATTGGACAGGGATATGGTGGTTGTACAAGCTACCAATTACCGATGACGGTGAATATTGGGAAGATGGAGCACTTCCGGAGCCACCACTAGATATCATCTTATGGATGATAGATGAGGGAAAGAAAGACGAGTTGGATGAATCCGATAAAGTTCTCCTTAGAGCACTTTGTTGGGCAGATAACACAATGTTTCTTCTTCCTATTTCAGTAATAGGATTAATTTTAGGTGGCAAGTCTCTTCTTCTTCTAGAAGCACGAGAGTCTAAGGAAATGAAAGAAAGACTAAAGATCGAAGAAACAAAGATTTACTGTTGATTTCTAGGTTGTCTACGTCTAGCCTCCAATTGTTCTTGAGCACTAATATCTCATTCAATTGGTGCCCAAGAATGGTTAAGTTCAGCATAGGTATTGGCAGTGTCTAGAATGGTGTTAAACAGGTTCAAAGCAATGTTGGTCTAGTCTTGAAGATCGGGCTCGATATTGGGCTGCCTTGCAACAGGAACAATCATTAATAGAAAAATGATCAAAGAATCAATTTCAGAAAAGAAAGATATATCGATGAAAATTGAGTATAAAATTTTAACGAGAGAGATATCGAAGATCTCCCCAGTATGGTCGCCAAATAAATGTTGAGGAAAATATATGAAATGATCTTACTCAAGCATTTTTAGACATTACTTGGCTAAAGAAAAGTAGACAGGAATATCACCCTATGTTTATAGCGAACAAAAATAACATCCTAACTCACAAGTATTAATTATGAGTGCTTAGGCTAGTCTTTTATCAACAAAAGCTTGTTGGAAATTCCCTTTTTATGTAATTTTCTGAACATAACAGTTGTTGAAATAAATGTAAGAACAAAAGTAAAGACACCAAGATGATAATCAAGACATATGAGACATAAAAAAATCCTTAATTTCATTCCAATTCACCAAAGAGTCATTTTCTTTACAAAATATCATACAGAAATCTTGGACCAAAGTCAAAATTAGACATCCCCGATGGACCATAGAAAAGGACCTCTGACAGAAAACCAAAATTGAACTCTAAAATATGGATCAGCTTGCCACAGATTGTTTCCCACTTGACTCTGCACAATATCATTTATTAGTCATGAAAACTAATTCACAAACAGGCAAGTCTACACAGACGATCAAAGATAGATCAACACCTCTGGAAAAAAAGTGTCTGAATGATTTGATTCAGCCCTGAATATTGTTCTCTACAATAAGACCCTGCTATCATAAAAGAGAATTAGGCTTGTGATGAATGTATGAATGAATGAAAAATGAACTATCTCAACATAAACTCAAAGATCAAACGTTAGCATGCTTCTGCTTCTATCCTCCTCTTGTTCCTCCCTTTCCTTTTTCTTTTAACAAATTGGAATTGGTTGAAGTAGTTGAACCAACTCATTAGTTAAGTTAATTAAAAGACTCAACTAACTTTAGTTAGGGGGAAGAGTAATAATTATAATAAGGGTCATAAATAATAATAACTAGTAGGTGGGACCCCTTGTAACTCCCTTTAGTTAATAACAATCATAACATAACCATTAGTTAAGAAAAACATGCATCCTTGTGTCTCCCATCAACATATTCACTTTTGGCAATTTTAGCTCATGAAATTTGAAATTATTTCAAAAATAATACTCATATATCCAAAATAAAACATATTGTCCAAAGATCCTTGAAGTCAACTGTCATAAAACAATAGATAAAATAAAACTCAAAATTCATATTTCCCAGTCTGTGATGCAACCCTTCCTTGATTGTTGTTGTCACCTCTTGTCTTTCCTGAATTTTCCTTTGGTTGTGTAGAGACTTTAGGCCTAATCTCATTGATCATGTGGGAACAATCGTCCCTCAAATGCATCCGAGAAGACACGGATTTGTCAAAGACATTGGAGGGTGAGGAAGGGGCAGCAGTGACTTTTCCTTTATCAAGGGCATGGTTGGCCTCAGTTTTCAATCTCTTGCTAGCATGGGAGGATTTCACTGGAGAGTGGTCAAGGGCAGCTTGGGAAATCGGTTTAACAGGTGGAGGAGCAGGCAAGGATAATTTGGGCCAGCCACGATGTTGGGAGACTGTCAGGTGGACAATCTCTTTCCATCCATCATTTTTGGACCTCAGGCTGTAATGAGACATGAGGAGGTACAGGGATATCGGGGGCTTGTGGGGCTTGGAAAGAAGGCCTTTCAGGCTGAGGTTGGACTATTCCCTACCTAATCCAATTGAAGAATCTAGCATGAAACAATTGGCCAAGATCTTGTGAATCAGCGTCAAAATGTATGGATAACCTGGGCCTTCTCAGGCCTCGGTTCCAATTACCTCTACCTTTGTTTCCTCGGCCATGGCTACCTCGACTAAAACAACCCATATTGCATGCGTGATCGATTAGAAAATAGTCCTTTAAATAACCATACATGACAACTCTTAAAAATATGAAATAGATTTGGATCAGCAATGTATCAAACTCATGCAATCCAATCCATACAAATTGTTTTACTATTAATCAATGAGCAGGGGGGTGAAAAATGGTTATGGGATATGTGAGGGGTTTGTACTGAGCGAAAATATGATATAATGAGGGGGGAAAAGACATGGTTAGTTCTCAATGACAACAACAATCAACTGAAAAGAAAACCAATAAACCATCATTGTAATCCACACAAGACACTACCACTTTCAACTGCCTTAGCATCGAAATTCTTTTGATTGTAATCAATCTTAGAATAGGGAGTGAAAAAATGAAATGGGAAGGTGATGGGATTTGTAATTAGCGGAAAATGAAATCATGGAAGGGAAGAAAGATGATTATTGTTCATGAAATTAACTAAGTGATCCACAAAACATTCTGCGAAAAGAGATGTATCAACCATCAATCATTTTGACCCAATAACAATTTTTGTGCATTTAACTAGTTCTCTGGTCATAATCAAATATCCAACACAGTGTCACCACAAGACAGCACGTATTCCACACAATTTGTAAGGGGTTTTGTTCCTTTCATTTACATTCTTTCCATTTTATAACAAATTTTGAATAGTACCCATTTCCAATATGTAAACCATCAAAATCAACCACTGCCCATACATTACTTCAATCAACAAATATACTCCAATTCATAATTCCAAAAATAACAATGAAGTCACAGTATCACTGCCATCGGGTCTATCATTTTGAATGCAATGACATTCGTTAAATAAATATAGGCAGTCACCCAATAATCAAGATCAAATTGTCAAAACCCGAATTGACAATTAAATAGACAACAACCACCATTCAAACACAAGATATGCGCCAAATAATCCAATCATGCAAGTGTAAATCCATCATTGTGCAAGCCCAATCTAATGTGACTGTAAAAATCTAGGCCACCTATCCAACTGACGAGGTACCAACAATAAGCCTATCTCAAAAAATGATTGGGCTGCAACAAAACATGCTTAAAACCTGTGGGTATCCCTGAGTGTGAAAACCAAAAACATCTATGTTATACACAATGTGAAGCCAACAAAACACCATGATGCAACATTTCCACTTAACACAACAAACACACAGTCATGGAAATAACTCAACCCATCATGTTGAGCCATCGATTTAATACAATGTTGTTTCAATTTAGTCACACTGTAATCGACTATGTTGTGCAAACTCAGGCTTATACAATCGAACAAACATAAGGATGTAGTCATATATTATCTACTGTCATCCAGTTCAATAGTCATTCGGCCCCGAAGAAAACCACAGTTACCATGCCCATTATTTCTTTTTGCAAAAACACCATAAAAACAATGTGACATGCATGAGAAACATAAATCATGTGTACGAACACCAGCTAATCATCCAAATAATCATTAGTGTAAATACCAGTGACTGTGTATCAACCATCAATTTTCCACTATCATAAAAAATCAATCAACCTAATAAGCTAAGGCAACTACGCATACCCCCGCATCCAATCGAATTGGGATAGAGGCCTTCTCCATTAACAATATCGAGTTATTAACATAAGGGGAGTAACTGTGCGCTTTGAAAGTGCAATTGGAAATGTAGGATTTACCATTGTTATAATAGAGTCAGTGACTATAGACCAACCAACACGACTGTCACATGAGCAACTGATCAAACCGGTGCTCAAAAGTTGACAATTATACCACCGATCAACCATAACCAAGTTGTAAAACCAACAGGCGAGGCTAGTCTTCTCTATCAATCTTTAGACTTGAGGGTTAAGGTTTGTTCTGTAGCCAATATAGGGAGAGCAGAACCACTCTTTGTAATGGTGAAAACTCTGAGGCCACGGTGCATATAGGAAGAACCATGACTCATTCGTGGATGGGTACAAATCCATGACATGGGCCATAACCAAAAAGGTAGGGCTCTAGTTCGGCCTGGAAAAGATTACTTAACGCACACAGGGTATAACCCTTGTGTTCTTCGATCAAACAACCACAGCACTGGGGTGAAGACAGGGTCGAGTAAGAATAGGAGAACCCATTTCGTGACCCTTAGTGGTGAAATCAACCAATGCCAAAGTGAACAAAACATAGTGACGTAGAAAACATTCAACCGTTAAACCCATGAAAGCCAAAGACTGGATTTAGTGACAATGCGTGAAGATATCTATCCACCCAAGACTAAACAAAAACCATCCAACTAAACCAGCAGCGATAAGAGAGAGATATCACCCAAGAAGACCAATAACCTCTACGAACTCAAAATTATTACAGGAAGAACCATACACTCTTCATTCCAAGAACCCAAATTTCACATAGTTGCAACACTTAGGAAAACACAAACCAATACACCTGAGCCAGTAATCATTTCATAACCAGAGAAGAGTCATGAATGGCCAAGAAAGGACATACCTATAATCAAATTCCTTAAAACAAGAGTTGGTCGAGCAGTTCCTCCCTGCTAAAAATTTGGAGCATAACCACAGTAACATGGATTCATTTACGTATTCCACACAATTTGTAAGGGGTTTTGTTCCTTTCATTTACATTCTTTGCATTTTATAACAAATTTTGAACAGTACCCATTTCCAATTTGTAAACCATCAAAATCAACCACTGCCCATACATTACTTCAATCAACAAATATACTCCAATTCATAATTCCAAAAATAACAATGAAGTCACAGTATCACTGCCATCGGGTCTATCATTTTGAATGCAATGACATTCGTTAAATAAATATAGGCAGTCACCCAATAATCAAGATCAAATTGTCAAAACCCGAATTGACAATTAAACAGACAATAGCCACCATTCAAACACAAGATATGCGCCAAATAATTCAATCATGCAAGTGTAAATCCATCATTGTGCAAGCCCAATCTAATGTGACTATAAAAATCTAGGCCACCTATCCAACCGACGAGGTACCAACAACAAGCCTATCTCAACAAATGATTGGGTTGCAACCAAACATGCTTAAAACCCTGTGGGTATCCCTAAGTGTGAAAACCCAAAACAGCTATGTTATACACAGTGTGCAGCCAACAAAACACCATGATCCAACATTTCCACTTAGCACAACAAACACACAATCATGGAAATAACTCAACCCATCGTGTTGAGCCATCGATTTAATACAATGTTGTTTCGATTTAGTCACACCGTAACGACTATGTTGTGCAAAATCAGGCTTATACAATCGAACAAACATAAGGATGTAGTCATATATTATCTACTGTCATCTAGTTCAATAGTCATTCAGCCCCAAAGAAAACCACAATTACCATGCCTATTATTTATTTTTGCAAAAACACCTTACAAACAACGCGACATGCATGATAAACATAAAGCATTTGTACGAACACCAGCTAATCATCCAAATAATCATTAGTGCAAATACCAGTGACTGTGTATCAACCATCAATTTTCCACTATCATAAAAAATCAATCAACCTAATAAGCTAAGGCAACTACGCATACCCCCGCATCCAATCGAATTGGGACAAAGGCCTTCTCCATTAACAATATCGAGTTATTAACATAAGGGGAGTAACTGTGTGCTTTGAAAGTGCGATTGGAAATGTAGGATTTACCATTGTTATAACAGAGTCAGTGACTATATACCAACCAACACGACTGTCACATGAGAAACTGGTCAAGCCGGTGCTCAAAAGTTGACAATTATACCACCGATCAACCATAACCAAGTTGTAAAACCAACAGGCAAGGCTAGTCTTCTCTATCAATCTTTCGACTTGAGGGTTAAGGTTTGTTCTGTAGCCAACACAGGGAGAGCAGAACCACTCTTTGTAATGGTGAAAACTTTGAGGCCACGGTGCATATAGGAAGAACCATGACTCATTCGTGGATGGGTACAAATCCATGACATGGGCCATAACCGAAAAGGTAGGGCTCTAGTTCGGCTTGGAAAAGATTACTTAACGCATGCAGGGTATAACCCTTGTGTTCTTTGATCAAACAACCATAGCACTGGGGTGAAGACAGGGTCGAGTAAGAATAGGAGAACCCATTTCGTGACCCTTAGTGGTGAAATCAACCAATGTTGAAGTGAACAAAACATAGTGATGTAGAAAACATTCAACCGTTAAACCCATGAAATCCAAAGACTGGATTTAGTGACAGTGCGTGAAGATATATATCCACCCAAGACTAAACAAAAACCATCCAACTAAACCAACAACGATAAGAGAGAGATATCACCCAAGAAGACCAGTAACCTCTAGGAACTCAAAATTATTACAGGAAGAACCATACACTCTTCATTCCAAGAACCCAAATTTCACACAGTTGCAACACTTAGGAAAACACAAACCAATACACCTGAGCTAGTAATCATTTCATAACCAGAGAAGAGTCATGAATGGACAAGAAAGGACATACCTATAATCAAATTCCTTAAAACAAGAGTTGGCCGAGCGGTTCCTCCCTGCTAAAAATTCGGAGCATAGCCACAGCAGCAAGGTCGAACAATAGCCCGACTAGGGTGGCGGCTAACAGGAGGAGTAAAGGTGATGTGCAGTAAATGCATGTCGCCTCCACCCAGAATGCATTAACTCATCAGTGCATGCCAACGAGTTCTTCATTAACACCATCAATCAATCCTTGTATCAAGACCATCACCACATTAAAAACCAATAGACCATACCACCTTTCTAACTTATTCCATAACATAATTCAAGTTCCATATAACAATTTGCATAACCATTAGCACTATTACCTTTCCAAATATGCCACCAACATTTCATACCATATGTATTAACCATATAACCCAATCAAAATTTCATATCCATTTACTTGCTATCTAGGGATTAACAATAATCGTGAAGTCTTCTCATGCATGTAGTATAGTTTAGGATAGCTTTAAATTCTTCCCCTTTGCAATTGTTTCTCATTTCCTTCAAATTGTTTGCATGTAGTATTGCAAAATTAGGTCCCTTTTCTTTGCATTTGTTATAATATTTTTCCTCTCTCAAAACTTCCCTTCATGTAATTTCACTAACATATTTGTTGTGCAGGTGCAATAAGAATAGATAGCAATGAAATTAATGAATAACATAGGTTGTAGTAACATAAGGAATCAACACTTCATAAGCTCAAATCATAACCAATAACAACAAGATTTCATCAACCATGTAAGTTGTGTTGCACATCATCACAACATAAAAAATGAAGAGATCTGATCTCCAATAGTTCAAGGGGGTCCCACCTACTAGTATTATCTAGTTTTTTTGTTTTTATAATAATAAGCTTTAGCAACACTTTGCAGGCAAAACTTTGTTGACAATTTTAATTGTCAACACCCACCATCAAGAAATGAGGGCTATACATCCCTCTTCCTACTTCGGATATGCCTCGGGTGTCCATCTATATGGCCTACATGTCCAATCTACCTTCAACCAAGCATGGGAATGACTATGTCTTCGTGGTCGTTGGTCGATTCTCTAAAATGGAAGTTTTGACATCTTGCAAGAAAAGCATCACAGCCGAGGCCACTGCCAAGCGCATCTTTACACATGTTCGGGTTCATTTTGGGCTCCCCCAAACTATTATCTTTGATCAAGAGAGAAGGTAGTCAACAATATGATTGTCCATATCCTGAAGATGTACAATTCCAAACATCCATGCACATGGGATGAAAGCCTTCCTTATGTTCAACATAGCTACAAGAGAGCCCTCCACGGCTGTATTGGTCATATCCCTTTTCAAGTGTTCTTGGGGTTCCAATGATTGGCCCCCATTAACGTAGCTCTATCCATTGTAGTCACACAAGAAGATTCTTCCCATGCTCAAAACGAGGTTGATCGGGCATCCAAATTTGTTGAGTGCATCTGGCACATCCAACAACAAAATCATGATATTGTGTAGAAAGCCAATTCCAAGTACAAGCAACGCCATGATCAACATCGAGTACCACACAAATATCAGGTGGGCGATAAGGTGTGGTTTCATTTGCAGAAAGAGAACCTCACAGGACCCCATCGAAAGCTACGCTTACTCCAATACGGTCCTTATACCATTACCAAGGTTGTGGGTGAGAATGATTTTGAATTGAGTATTTCTAATTTCCTTGGCTTGCACCCGGTATTTAATGTGGAACTCCTCCAACCATATTTTCCACCTCTCCTTGACACTTTGGATGTGGTTGAGTTGTTGGCCCCTACAAAACGTAATCATGACTGCATCAAACATGTGAAAATTTATCATATCGTGGACACCAAGACAAAGGACACCTGCCAACAGACCATCCAACTTTATCGGTTCGTCAAAGCAGGGTAGTTTCTTCATCAGAGCAAGTGGCTCAGCAGAAGTTAGATTCAACAGAAGTTTCCCCATCTAATGGAGGAAATTGATGCAATGGATACCATTTCTTCCGAAGGGGGGAGGAATGATCCAAATGGACATCAATGGCCACCCACCTATTCCACTGGCTCAAATTATAGTTTTTCATCTTGTAATTTTTTTTACAGTTTTTCGGGTCCCAAACTTATGGGGCTAGTTTGAGGCCTTAAACAACGTTTTTTTGGATTTATTTAAGCCACAAATAGAAACTACTTATGGAATTGCAGGAAAATAAATGTCACGCTTGCAGGAAAAAGGAAATCAAAAAGGTATTCAACTGGAGCAATTTGATCCCTCTCAACACTTGTAATTTAGTGAATTTATATTCTTATGTAACTAAATAAAATGTTTGTATATACTTGTAAATAAAATAATGTCTAAGGAGCAATCTAATAATATTAAATGCATAACTTAGGGGTAGCAAGGGTGTGGGTGTGAGGAATTGAATTTCAACCAACCATGAGGCAAAATCCTTATCTCTTTTCCAAGGCTTGTTCATCCTATTTGGTAAAGGGGTTAGCAAAGTCATAGTGGTAAGGGACTCTGTCATTCTTATTAGAGACCTACACCTGAAAATTCCTCTCGAGAATCCCAAGTTAGTTTGTACAAATAATTCTTTGAGCAATGAAAGACTTCATGTCAATTGGGTATTATCATGTTCTCCATGGGAAAAATACACCCATTGATATACAAGCCAATTATGGTACTAGGTGGGAGGAGGGTGTTTGTGAACTAAATAAGGGTTTTATCTTCCTCCCCAAACCTAATTTTAATGCAATTTAAGAGGAGACTCAACCATCTATCCTTCCATGTGGTGATGATGAGATGGATAATTAATTCCATAACATTCCTCCTCTATTTTCTACCATCTCTCATAGGTATGAACATTAATTTGGTGTACTATGGAGGAGTTTTTCCTTGAATGTGGGTTTATTTGGTAGTAAGTTTAGGTCTGATTGGTTTTGATGGCCTTGAATGTTGCCTATGGTCTCATTTCCATCTAAAAGTAGTGGAGGAGGGAATATAGATGGTGATAATTGGAGGTCCTCGCTAGGATTATTGCTATTAACCTAAGTCCTTTGGCATCAAACATGAAAGGTTGCTCTATGGAAAAGATGAAGGCATCTAATGCTCCCCTCTTGCTCATAAAATATTGTGGCATTGTTTCTTTAGATTGGTGGTTTATGGTGGAAGGTTTCTAATGTATACTTTGGATTTTGGTCTCTGGTAATTCAAATTACATTCTTTGGAGTTTGGTCTCTGGTAATTCAAATTATAGTCTTTGGAGGTTAGGTATGGTCAATGTAGAGGATGTTTTGATACTCCATTTGTTGGAAAATGAGGATTTTCAATAGCCCACTATCATTGTCATCATGGCTACTATGTGATGAGTGAACTCAACAACCTAAAGAATGGGGTTATATGCTCTGAGAAAAGAATAGTTGAAGCTTAATGTAGTGTAATCAATTAGGCTATTCGATGGAATCCTTGGAAGGATGAGTTCGCAAAACAAATATAGATTAAAAAAAAAAAAAAAAAAACTACCAAGGATGCATGTGCAATAGACACATCCTATCACATCTTGTAATTTGGTGAATGGGAGAAAGAAGTGTATGATTTCATGGTGATACAAAAAGGGAAACAATGGGAGATTAGTGCACAAATTCACACCATATAATCACTAGTTGTTAGGATCATGACCCACCTCAGCCTTCCCCTAGAAAGTGGTTATCTTCCTCCTCCTTAGGATTCCAACTCATTAGAAGACCCTTCCCTTTATGGCCCTTATTTGATCTTGGAGGGAAATTGAGGCTCCCAATGCCTCCCATACTTGGAAATGGATTACAACACAAGTGTCTCTAACCCTACAATTGTCTTTGAGAGGGAGCAATGACTAAACGATGATGGAGTAGTACCCCAAAACAGTGTGCATGTGGATGCTCATAATGGTCATCAAGGATGATTTTAAGGATGGAAATTTATTTTAAAATGTAGAAACCTTGGTGAATCTTACTAATACTTCATATGCCAACTATAAAATGGTTGGGGATAATTTTGTAAAAATATTCAAATTTCTAAGTATTTTATATCGTTAGTATAAAATTTTGGCCCTTTTTAAGGTAAAATAATTTTATCCTTTAGAATTTGGGCGAATCATTTTTAGAATAACAAATATTTTTGGGGGAAAAAACATGGAAAATTAGAGCGAAATTTATCCCCTAAAATCATCCCTGATGGTCATGGAAATCAGTAATGCTTTCTTGTTTTTATAGATGTAATTTTTCACATTGTTTTTCTTCTTAATCGGTATATACAGAAATACACTTGCCAAACCTTAAGAGGTTAGATTAAGGGAGTTAGACTTGGTAGTTTTTTGGATAGAATGGTCTATTTTTTGGATTGTTGGCCTTGGCCTTACTTATCAATTTTGTATTACACAACTATTTGATTTGGCCACAACATTTTGTGGGAAAATATTAAACAAAATAACTCAATATTAATTATTATTGAACAAAAAAAATTAATAAATAACAATATTTACTTTGCACAAAGTAATAATTTAATTCAACTATTCATAATAATTATGACAAATTATTATTTTAAAAATAACAATAAATAGATTTCAATGGGCTAGTTCAAGTGGTTGAGAGTTTTGAGCTTCATGTAGGAGGCCTCAAGATTGTTTCCTTTAGATGTCAAACTTATGTGTGTCTCACTTGGTGTCCTTATTGGAACAAGTGTTGTAATCAACTTCGATGTGTCTACATTAGGTTTGATAGTTTCCTTACGAGATTTTCCTTAAAAAAATAACAATAAATAATTATAACTCTTTTTAATTATTTAATAATTAAATTAATGATTAATAATATTCAAATATATAACAATTTATTTATTAAATAATAAAAATAATATAGAAAATGAGGATTTTTGTTTTTATTTTTTAAATTTATGTTGGATGCAACTAAGAATATAATAACGTCCCTATTAGAAACCCTATTAAGGATGCATTTTTAACAATCACAATTAAGGAAACAAGTAATGAGGTTATTTAGGTTTTCAATTGGGGGTATTAGTGAGGACATTGCCAAAGTTAATTGAGATGTTGTTAGGGACACTTTCAAGGAAGTTAATTCATACGTTGTTAGAGACGCTTCTAAGGATGTTAATCGAGATGTCATCAAGGATACTTCTATGGATGTTACTTGAGACGCTTATAAAGAATGTTTAAAGGCTCTCAATTTTGAGACATTAATTTAGATGATATAAAGAATGTTTAAAGGCTCTCAAGAATATAAATGAGAAGGGAAGAATGATCAAAAATTTAAATTCAAATATTAACAAGTTATAAACAATCATTTTACTTTGGATGTTATATAATAAATATTACATAATAATCCATATTACTATTTGAATAGTGATTAATTGACTAATTCAAAATCTATGACAATAAAATAAAATACCAAATACATTATTTTAAAGTAATTTGAGCATCAATCCAAATAAAACAAGTTAATATATGTTATTAACATTAAAATCAACATTATCTCGAATGGGGTGATAGGTGACTAGCTATGAAATTTAACTTAAGGTTTTTGGTTGTTGTCTCTACATTTTTTTATTGTGCTCTTGAGGGAGTTATATGTCATGAAATCTTGTTTCGTAGATGTTTACATTGGGAGAAATTTAATGCTCTGGATCCCTTCAATGGAAATGGGGGGCGGTTCGCGTGACATAGGAGGAGAGGATGTTAACTCGACATTAATGGCAGGCTCTGGGCATGGTAATGGTATTATTTCCCAAATTAACATTAATCTTTCTATCATGGTTTTCATTTTAACTCTGCTCCCCGACTCTGCCTTGGTGTTGTTAAGTTTTGTGCAATCCCTCTTCATTCTCTCTGGCCTCTTCTCTGCACCATGTCATGGGAACATGGTAGGTCTCATAGAGGCCCTGCATACTACAACTTTTTAGCTAGTCGGGGGCGTATTTACCATCCTTCTCCTCCAACTCGCTCCTCTTCTAATTCTTCAGCCCCTCCCCCAATGGAAGATCTCACTTCCATCCCACTAGCCCCAGTAGGAAATTGGGGGCTTGTATGAATTGAGGAGAAGCCCCATATGGTTCCGCCTCCAAATCCCTAGCTCCCAGTTTCCTTCTCTCCCTCACCCGACCCTCTAGCCTCGACCAATATAGACAGGGATGTTGATCTTCACATAGAAATCTAGGACAAGCACTAGGATCCAATTGTTATTGAAGAAGAGTTTGCACGAGATTCTCCTCAAACTCCTGAAGTTGCTCTGGATCTCCAACCACCAGGTGAGACCCCTCCTCCATCTGGCCTATTAGCAGACCAACTCCAGTTGGTGTTCGACCTAAGAAGGGATGTGGTCAAACTACTCTTTGGTTTGGAATTTCTCAACCGATGTCTGGACCTTTTCACAGATTCTCTCTCTAGCTCTTCCAACAACCAGTGTTGCCCAGCTTGTCATCAACCTTATCCATTCGCTAAAGATCACACTAAATTAAAATAAATAAAACATTATAAAATTTTGATCAAACAATAATTAAGATTGATACACGATATGATCTCGGTTTTGTGTATTGGGAACAAATAGTTGGATTTTGATGGAATGTTTGCAATATTGTTTAGCTGAGGAATTAAAAAAGGCAACTCATAAATAAATTATTCTTTGATCACGAATTCCAAAGAAAGGAAGGAAAGAATGCTTAGTTCCATGCACGATTGCAGATGAACGTTCATATATTCAGCGACCATGAAAATATACATAGTTATGGTATATATATCATGGGCTATAATTTATTAGAATTGATATACAATATCATCTAGACCAAGCTATTTTTTTACTTTTTTAATAAAAAAATGACACAACTTCGAATTAAATCTTAATAACTAGATGGTGGTTGAGTGCATGAGAAGAAACATTAATTATTGGTTTTCACTTCACTTTAAATCTTAATAATCAAATGGTGGTTAAGCGCATCATACAATTATCGAGTATCACTTTGTATTAATTTTTAATAAACAGATGGGGGTTGAGTCACGAGTGTATCACACAACAACATTCCATAGATTTAAGACACTATCTTGCACTTCTTTCTCTCTGCTTTTGTGAATGTGAAAATTAGAGTGATTTCAATAAAACTTAACAATGTCTATTTTAACAAATTTTGTTGGGTTTGGTTGCCTAAGAGCTCTCTAAAACAATCCCCAACATTCCAATAATTCTTGCAACTTACAATCCTCAACTTTCACTTCTTCGTCGTTATTGTCTTCCATATACTGGTAAATTTCTCAACTTTTCTTTCTTTGTTACTGTAAATGTGGAAAAATAAGGTGATTTATGGTAAATGTTGAAAAATAGGGTGATTTATGGTAAAATTCAATGAAGTATGCATTTTATGATTTATGTGGCTTTGATCGATCCCTTATTCTCAAATTTGCAAGCTTTCCAAGTAGGTTGGATTCGCTCAACCAATTTAATAAGGCTGACATGTTCGAGCTCTGATCACCTTAGAGATGCAACCATAATAGAAACAATTAATCTAGGTTTTAATTAAGTTTGATTTGTAATCTTAATTTTTCAATAGACCGGACTTATTCCCATACAATTAAACAACCAATGTCTACATCCATTCTATCAAGTTAAATATTTAGAAAAAATTTTGCATATTTGATTGACAGGTTTTGTAAAGTTGATATATAAAAAAATTCATAAGTGCTTGTTATGTAGCACATGGCATTATTCAAGTGTATAATATTTGTTTTTAAGTTTAATGGTCTTGGCTACAATATGTGATGCTCCTCAGGGCTAAATCGAAATTGGAATATGTATTATACTTTTAATTTACTTGAAGAGATACACAATGTATATGGATATACTTGGATTGTGGTTTTATGTTTAGATTTTTAAAGTTTATATGATTACAAATCGAAATTGGAATTTGTATTATACTTTTAATTTACTTGAAAAGATACACAATTTATTTGGATATACTTGGATTGTAGTTTTATGTTTAGATTTTTAAAGTTTATATGATTACATTGCATGTTGTAACTTGGAATCTGTATTATATTTTGAATTTAATTAAAGAGATACAAAATTTATTTGGATATACTTGGATTGTAATTTTATGTTTAAATTGTTTAAATTTATATGATAATGGAATTTAATCTTACCCTTTTCCATGTTATGTTGTATTTGATAAGTATCATGTTGTATTGGATAAGTATTTTATATATTTTTTATTAGAAAAAAGTAATCATGATAATCCATTTCAGATAGCTCAAAGAAATTTAGGAACTTCACATCTTCCTTTAAATTAGGATCAACCTATACTCCAAAATTGTGAACACTAAAATTGATGTATATTGTTTTACTTATGAATTTTATTTATAGATAATAAGTTTACTTAGTTCACTGGATACCAAAACTGAGAGGCCTTGTGATCCATGTACAATTTGTTAATAGCTAGAAATAATATGGACTACCAAATTTAATATTTTTCTTGTCAACATTATCTGTTTTTCAAGTCTCAAAATATTGGTGAAAATGTTTTAAATCCCGCCTTTAAAGTTGACACCGAAAAAATCAACAAATTGATTTTTCTTTTTTTAAGTTTAATACATTTTATCTTATCTTATTTTCTTTCTTTACTCAAATAAATGGTTTGCCTTGTTATTATAAGCCTTTTCCATCAATGAATATGAAAATCTAAATAGATTGTGTTTAGTTATTCCTTTTCTGAAATTTGAGTAGCTAATCTCATTAGGATCACTTCAATTTCAAGAATATGCACCCTTCCATGTTTTATTTTAATTTATTTTTCAATGAAAAAATTTGCCCAAAATCTTTCGACATAATTTAGTCTGAATTCAATGTTTAACTATGTTATGGGACGAACAAGCAAAGGCACTGGGAGATCTATATATTTGTCCTTATGTGCTTTTTCCATAGTCAACTATTTATTTAATTTGATCCTATGGTTGGATTAATTTGCCTTGATATGTGTGTCACATACCCACTAAGCAAATCAAACTTTTTCGTTGATTTCTCAATAATCAGAATCCCTGAAGTCCTACGGGGATTAGCACAGGCTAGTTCTTTCTTTTTTCCACCCCCATGTGATTATAGTTCACAATTATAAGTTGAATCAGCACGGCATATTTTCGCACTTCGTGACTCGATACTACCAGAATGTCGAGTCTCTTGACATTGCAAACCCCGAAGCTTGAAACAATTAAACGTCGAACCCTGACGGGGCTATTGAGGGGCAAGTTTCTCTCTTGGGGACTTGTCTACATGACCCTGTACTGTACCCACGTGCTTAAGCCAACCAAGAGCTTAACGGTTTTTCATGATTTAGGGAATTGCGATACACGACTCCTACATTTCCCCATTCAAATCCTTGAAGCTTTCGAGGTCTCCAAAGTTTCCCTCCCAAGGGAGATCGACCTTCCGCACATGACCGTGTATTTCCCAGAGTCAAATTCGAGTTTCGGAGTTTCTTCTTTTCTGATGCCAAGAGTTCTTGACCTCTCGATCTCCCGAACTCCGATGGGCCAACTCCCCGTCTTTGGCCCTTAGCCCCTTCTGGCTAGATTCTTGGTCCACGTGACCACTATCCTTGTGACCACAGCCCTATCTCCTATCGGGGTTTCGGACATCGCAATGTCGAACCGCAAGGACACCTTGTCCACAGGATTCCCGATATCCCGATCCCCGATTGTCCAACCTAACGTCAGCTAGGCCCCACAACAACGGAGCTTTCTCCCCCTGGTCGGGATTTCGGACTTCGTGATTCCAAGTTGCAAGGACTTCTTGTCCAAGTGATTCCCGATATCCCGACTCGCGATTTCCTGATTGACGATTCTCCTTTCGGGACTTTTCCTGGAGGCCCCGATCACTGCCACGCGTCTCCTCAAGATGGACGGTCATGATCGTCTCTCATTGTTTTGCGACTTCGAATGCTTCGAAAGTCTTGTCCTCGGGACTTGCGAAACGCCGAACTTCGATGCACCAATTTGTCCTTCTATCGGGACTTCCCTCGATAGTCTGGATCTCCGCCACGTATCCCCAACTAATGGACGGCCCTGATCCAATCTCGTTGTTTCAAGAATTGAAGTGTCCCGACTTCCTCGACCTCGAGAACTCCAATATTCCGAGTGTTGATATCCCGATGTGACGTCAGCTAGGCCCACAACACAGAGCTCTCGCCCTTTCGCCACTTGTGAAGTCGAAAGACTTCCTCTTCCAAACTCCGATGCCCGAGTCCCAGATGTGGGTAGTCTCGTGACACGCGTCCGCTCCCAAATGAACGGTCCAGATCAAATCTCATTGATTCGCAGTTTTCGCTGCCGAAATACTCCGGCAACTTGCCCCTTCGATCCTCGAAATGCCGATAGGCTGCCGATCTTGCTCGTGTGTCCTCCTATGATGGACGGCTCAGATTTGTCTCGGGGTTTTCACTATGAAAATCCCCGACCTCATGTCATCGTGACTCCCGACTTTACGAGTGCCGATATCCCAATGGCCACACCTCTCGTCATGACTTTCAACCTCCGGTTCACGAGGGCTTAACCCTCATGCGTCTCTGAACAGATCCCGCGGCTGTCGGGTTTTTATAGCTAGGATCTAACGGTTCAAATCTATCCCACGTTGCACACTCTCCCACTACTTCATGGGCGTGGAAAAATCAACGGTCCAGATGTTCTCATGGACCTTAGGGGTCTACGATCCTGATTTCCTCACTATTCACGAAGATAGAGGAAAAGGGGCAAGGTATGTAACGCCCTTGTTTCTTTCATCAATCTAACGGTCATGAATGACCATGGATCTTCCGACGGAATCTCGTCCATCGATCGATACTTATCCCTACGCTGCTACTTCGGGATTTTAAGAGGGTCCTTCCTCCTCATACAGGGTCGTTAAGACTTGCACATTCAAGTCCTTTTTCCAGGCTCTTGGTAAACCTTTCCAAGGAGGAAATCTCTGTGAAGAGATCTATTACGAGGCATTCCTGGAGACAGGTAAGGGGAAACAGATTCCCGAGAATGGACTGGAAGTCTAAATTGGGTCAAATTACGCATAATTAAAATCATTTATCAACATAAGTCATGCGTGGTTTTTCTGTTATAAACATTTATCTACCATTTCTTATCAACACACTGCACAAACATTCTTATACTGTAATGGTTCACAATTTCACAGTTTATGAGCATAATTATCAGAACAAACATATAAATATATTTTAAGATGCCAGAGGCGAAACACTTATCAGAAATAACACCAGGGGTCAAGCAACTGCTGAGAGGGGTGCTCGTTTCCACCCAACCGT
>SNQJ01S0011170.1:4028-14548 GCA_010110895.2 Picea sitchensis
GGTCACCACGCCAGGGTAGTGTCTCTTGGTGGCATAGCCAAGAGAAAGGGGGTCTCATCACGAGCCAGCCTTCTCATTTATGTTAAGTGCTTGTGGGTAACATTACCACCACTGGTCACCACGCCAAGGCAATATCCCCTGATTAGCTTCTTGAAAGAAAAAGCAATAATAAAAAGACAAAAGGCATGAATGGGCTTGGAAACATTTGCATCCATGACAGGTGCAGCTCACCCTCTACAGAGGCACCCACAAGTAAGCCATGCATTTCCCTACTATCACTGCACCCCTTGCCCAAACATCCCTTATCCACCTCATCCACTCACATGGCCTGGATTTGATTTCTCTCGAAAACATCCCACATCTAGTGAGCATTAGCCCAATAGGACGCCCTGTCACTTCCTCCAAACTCGGCTTGTAGATTAGTATAATGTCTTTGAGCACTTGTCTAGGTAAAAGGGGTTTTATGCACATGTTTAATAAAATTGATGATTAGATGTGATTGACATTGCTATGATCCCTATGACTTATGAGCCCATGGAGGGCGTATTTGTTGATGTTTCAGGACCATACCCGATGGCAGGTACCCAAATGGACAGGTACACATGGGGAGATGATTAGTTCGGATCTCCATGGGGTTGAAAGCCCACCAGATGGATGTTGAGACCCCAGTAGGGAGCAAAGACAGTTCAGAGGGTTTGCATCAGAGAAGAGGAGGACGTTCCACCAGATGCAGCTTAGCAGGCCTGTACCAAAGGGGGTTGTGCCCTTTCCACCAGGACATTGGCCTTGGAAGGCCCATGACATCACCCAGGACACCCATGACGTCATTCAGTGCTTATGGAGGTTTTGGGAGGCAGTTGTGGCAGTTGTGGCACGTGTGGTAGCTTCTGGAGGCCCAAGGTGGCCTAACGTTTTGCTCCAGGAGGCCAACGTTTCCCTAAAAGGGGCTAACGTCACCCTAAAAGGGCATGATGTCTTCATTTATGCTTGATTTAGGGTTTTATCATGACATTTAATGTAAAACAGTATTATTATGAACTTTTGGCCTTGTCGGCCTTTTGTGACCTAAAATTTAATTAAGGTCATTGGTATGGTATAAGTAAGAGAGCTAAAACTCTATTTTATTCATCATCTTTCACTCACACTTGTGTGAGGTCTCAAATTTGCGCCCTTCTTTAGGGTTTTGGCTGAAATTACTTGTGCACACTTGTTGAAGGAGGCTTATTTTGGCTATTTTTGGCATTTTCTTGGTGGAAGGTTTACAACTAGGGTTTGGCTTGATAAATGCTTGGTGAATGTAAGTGAATTTCTGCAATCCTTCCCTTACTTGAATGGTTATAGCATTTTACTTGCATTTTGTTAATGATATTTGTTGGAATAAACCCTAGGAAATAAGCACATGTTGGTGTCCTTATTTTAATTCCATACTAGATTGTGCCAAGGAGCCATTTTTGTTGTTGAAGACATTGCTAGGGCCCTACCATTGCAACACCCTACCCTTGTACCTCACCTTAACCGATTTTACTTTATCTTTGAGCTAAAGAAGGAGGAAAACGCACTAAGGCCAAGGGTTACTACACCTTAGAGAGTCGTTTTCCCCTAGGGTTTGATGGTTGAAGCCTTGGTTTATCAACACTTCACCATCAACTTCCTCTTGTCTTTGGCTATACTATTATCATTGTTCCTTCAACTCTTGCCACTACTTTTGACTCCATTTGCCCTATGAATGCACTAGTCTAAGGCCTTTTGCTTGAGTGTTTTGATCACAATCAATAAACATCCAAATCTTTGAGCAATTACTAACACACTTCTAACCCTAGTTTAGATTAACTTGCTAACCCTATTGTAGCCATTATCCATTTTATTTTTAGTTATACTTTGCAGCATTTTAACTTCTTTAAGCAATTGAAAGATTGGCTAATGCATACTAGTCTTTGCTTCTAATGAATGTTGGTATTGTAACATTGATGATAAATCGTTCTTGCTCATTTTGAAGCTTCTTAGGCATTTATTGTGAAGTAACGTATTGAGATTATTGCTACTGTACATCATTGATTTGCTTCATCAATATTATCAATCAATTTCTTTATTTGAAAAATTCCTTGATTATATGAAGTACCAACTAGCAAGTGATCTTGCAAATATATAGTGTCTTGTTGCTCTGTTCCTGGCAGGTACACTTCTAGTTATTATTATCTTTATTGGTTGTTTAGCCAGACTTTCTGATTGGTGGTGACTTGTGAGAGGGAAACCTTTACTTAACCTTGAACCTTTGCCTTCTCAAAACCCCAGGTCACCGGGGACGTCTCCCCTGGGCCTACCACACTAAATAGAAAGAGACTTCCTGTTGAGGTGGCAGTAATAGAATAGTCTCTCGTTGCGCCAGTTTTCCTTCATTAACCTTTCCTTTACATCCAAGTACAAACTATGCGACAGCATTTTGGCGTCGTTGTCGGGGAACACTGAGTCAATTCTCCTAAAAGACGACACTTTTTTCGGTAAGCCTTTCCTCAAGAGTCTTTATCTTACAAGCTTACCTGGCGATTCCACTAGGAATGATTCCCTTATTTCTTTGATAATTTCAAGAAAATTATCTGGCGACTCCACTGATGATGAAGCCAACTATGACTTCTTAATGGGATCCGGGAAACTTCAAGCCTTTAGACATGAGTAAGATCTCAGGGTACCCTAGACAAATGCCCCTTGACTACAAAAAATTTCTCCCTAGATTCTCTGGTGGTGATTGGGAGAGAGCCGACTATCACATGAGTAACTTCTGGAGTTTCTTTCTATCCCACCCTATCAGTGATGATGTTGAAGATTTGGTCATGAAACTTTTCTCTGCCAATCTTTATTGCAACGCTAGGGAGTAGTATGACAACCTACCTGATGCCAGTATCATAACTATGGAACAATTTGAAGAAACCTTCTCAGAAGATGGGGTATTCAGTTGGAAGACATCTCAGTACTACTAAAAAGACTCGAGCATATAAAGCAAACTGAGGATGAAACTATCAGAGACTTCCAGGATAGGTTTGAGAACATACTGTATCAAATTCTTGAAAGCCATCATCCTAAAGACATGTACCTTGTGTATCTCTTTACCAATGCACTCTTGGTGCACTTAGGGTTCCTCCTAAGTAAGAAGAGGCCAAAACACTCTACAAAGCTTATAACATGGCTGTGCAGATCGAAGAAAATATCTTTTGGTCCAAAGGAGAACATATCTTCTCTCTGGGAACTAAAATCAGTGACCTTGAAGGTACCCCAGTCACTCTTAGTTTGGAAAGTTTAGTTTCCCTGGAAACCTTTACTGCCAATTCCTAAGAAGAAAGGGAACAATTTTTTGACCAACAAAAGGCTAAAGGGAAGAATATTGATGAGGCTTTCTAATCCCACAATGAACAACAAAGGACTATTGAAAACACAGTTGAGGAGCTGGAACCTGAAGAAAATGAAGAAGTATCGATGTGCGCTCCTCCCTCTGATGAAGCCATCCACGAGACTTTTCCCCCTACACAAGAAGAAGACGATGAGGTTAGTTGCTCTCCTTTTTAGGATTTTGATGATACCTTATACCATGATTCAGGGAGTGAAGGAGAAGAGAAATCCTTGGGCAAAGGTAGACCCTTCTTGTTGTACAGTTGAAGATGTAGATACTAGAAACAAATCATGAGGATGAAACAATGATGCATGTTGAAGACACCCAAGTCCTTGGAGATCCTGCACAGGAAGAGACAAACACAGTAAGTTACCCTCCTCTCCAAGATTTTGATGATTCTCTAATTTATGATTTGGGAAACGAGGAGGAGATAGATGAGCCCTTGAGTCCTTCATGTTATGCTACAAATAGTGGCATAGTTGATATTGATCAGTTCATACATGTTGGAAGACGTAAGTGGGATGTAGCTGGTTATGATATGGACCCCATTTACGATATTGAGAATCATTTCCAAGAGTTTCCTTTACAGTTATCACAACAGGTTACAATTGATTTTGACCAATGGCAACAAAGGGATGATATAATTACCGATACTTCCCAAACACCCAACGTTGACCTAGTCCCATGTTTTCCTGATGATTTTCAGTCATACCTTTAGGATTTTGATCAGTACTCCTCTAAGCACTTGGATTCATTCCATAAAGAAGATTACCAACCACCGTTATGCTCAGGTCTTGATAGGAGTAAGGACTTTGTTTGCCTAAAGAAGGATTCTTGTGACAGTTTTCTCTAGCCACCTCTAATTACTTTACCATGCTGTGTCATTAAAGGTGTAGTCGGGAAATATGTCTTCTGTAATGAGCTCCCTCTGAGGCAAACCCTAGAGTTCAAGGGTAGGTTGAATACCTCAAGAAAAAGTATGTCATCTCAGCCTTTCAACCTTCCCTTAAGAGTTTGTCAGTCATCTTCCAGATCCTTGTCAATCCCTTCTAGGATTTCAGATTATGAGGACGTCCTAGGTAGCCAGCTTTCAGACCTTATGAGTCAGTTTTTTGAACCTTTGACTTTTCACGATCCCTTCCTGAAATGGATTGAGCACTTTCCTCGGCGAGTGACTTGGCATGATATTATCCCTCCCACCCGCCTCCATGAGTTAGAATTTTTGGTTTCCAACAATACAATACATTCTCTAAACCATGTTATTTCTGTGCTTAACTTATCACTTTTTTGGTTTATGATGAAGCACAGAGGCAGGTATTCTGAGACATTGCAAGGATGGTTTCATTGGTCATTTGACTACACCTAGCATTCAACCGACAAGTAAGTACACGTAAGTAGGCATTTGCATTCATTGTATATACCATTTGCATTTCATGGTAGAATAGTTTGCTTTTACATTTGTACATATGCTTGTTTTTATATATGAGCCAGGGGTGATATCACCACCCCAAAAGACTGCTAATAGCTTTATGTTGAGATCAAGCAGGTTACAGGTTATGCCAAGAGATGTTTAGGTTCTCATGCGCTCTACGGTGAGCACATGTCCACGAGTTGGAGCCAGATGTTATCCCCCACTTTAGGGATAACTAAGGAGATTATGTCTCGAGGCCCACAAGTCCTAAACATGGAGTACCGAGAGCCAGATTGACTTGAGGATGGCCCTGGAGGGCCCATCTTTTCTTTTCTTCAGCGCCTCCACTTTGTCAGCAGCAGCAGCATCCATCAGCTCGGCCTGGTCTTTAAGCAGAAGTGGATCTTGCTCCATCAGGTAATGAGTCCGGGTATCATGGTATGTGTCACTCTGATCCTCAAAACCTTTGAATATGTGCATTTAATTATTTTTGTTTCTAACGAGTGCTTGGATCTTATGCCTATCCACTCGACCATATCTGGGGGGAATGACACGATGCCCTTGTAAGCTTGTGCCCATAGGTTTTGAGTTGCCACTGTGGGGATTCATGAGAAGCCATCGTCCTCTACCGCCATACTTACCACTTTTCCATCTATCTCCTGCTCATCCATCCCATTACACTGGTCCGGGCATTGGGTTGGCCAAATATTTAAGGGTTGCGCCTTGCCTTGTGGGAAGAAAGGGCTAAAGGCCCAGAGGGTAAAAGCAGTTGGAAAAATATAGAAGCCAAAGAATGAAACCTCGAGATGCTTCGCCCAGGGATCCTCGAGAAAGCAATAAGAAGCTTCTCAACAAGAAACAAAGGGACCCATAAAAATAATAAAACAAGACCTGGTTAGAGGATAGGAGGTCTCATCACAAGCTAGCCTATTGGGTCCATGGGCATGTAATGGTATGACACTACCAGCAGCTAGTCACCACGCCAGGGTAGTGTCTCTTGGTGGCATAGCCAAGAGAAAGGGGGTATCATCACGAGCCAGCCTTCTCATTTCCGTGAAGTGCTTGTGGGTAACATTGCCACCACTGGTCACCACGCCAAGGCAGTGTCCCCTGATTAGCTTCTTGAAAGAAAAAGCAATAAGAAAAAGACAAAAGGCATGAATGGGCTTAGAAACATTTGCATCCATGATAGGTGCAGCTCACCCTCTACAGAAGCACCCACATGTAAGCCATGCATTTCCCTACTATCACTGCACCCCTTGCCCAGACATCCCTTATCCACCTCATCCACTCACATGGCTTGGATTTGATTTCTCTCGGAAACATCCCACATCCAGTGAGCATTATCCTAATAGGATGCCCTATCACTTCCTCCAAACTGGGCTTGCAGATTAGTAAATGTCTTTGAGGACTTGTCCGAGTAAAAGGGGTTTTATGCACATGTTTAATAAAATTGATGATTAGATGTGATTGACATTGCTATGATCCTTGTGACTTATGAGCCCATGGAGGGCGTATTTGTTGATGTTTCAGAACCATACCCGATGGTAGGTACCCAGATGGACAGGTACACATGCGGAGATGATTAGTTCGGATCTCCATGGGGCTGAAAGCCCACTAGATGGATGTTGAGACCCCAGCAAGGGGCAAAGACAGATCAGAGGGTTTGCACTGGAGAAAAGAAGGACGTTCCACCAGAGACAGCTTAGCAGGCCTGTACCCAGGGGGGTTGTGCCCTTCCCACCAGGACGTTGGCCTTGGAAGGCCCATGACGTCACCCAGGACACTCGTGACGTCATCTAGTGCTTGTGGAGGTTTTGGGAGGCAGTTGTGGCACGTGTGGCAGCTTCCGAAGGCCAAAGGTGGCCTAACGTTTTGCTCCAGGAGGCCAACGTTGCCCTAAAAGGGGCTAGCGTCACCCTAAAGGGGTATGACGTCTTCATTTATGCTTGATTTAGGGTTTTATCATGACATTTAATGTAAAAGAGTATTATTATGTATTTTTGGCCTTGTCGGCCTTTTGTGACCTAAAATTTAATTAAGGTCATTGGTATGGTAAAAGTAAGAGAGCTAAAACTCGATTCATCATCTTTCACTCACACTTGTGTGAGGTCTGAAATTTGCGCCCTTCTTTAGGGTTTTGGCTCAAATTACTAGTGCGCACTTGTTGAAGGAGGCTTATTTTGGCTATTTTTGGCATTTTCTTGGTGGAAGGTTTACAACTCGGGTTTGGCTTGATAAATGCTTGGTGAATATAAGTGAATTTCTGCAATCCTTCCCTTACAAGAATGGTTATAGTATTTTACTTGCATTTTGTTAATGAAATTTGTTGGAGTAAACCCTAGGAAATAAGCACATGTTGGTATATTTTAATTCCCTACTAGATTGTGCCAAGGAGCCATTTTTGGTGTTGAAGTCATTGCTAGGGCCTTGTCATTGCAACACCCTACCCTTGTACCTCACCTTAGCCGATTTTACTTTATCTTTGAGCTAAAGATGGAGGAAAATGCACTAAGGCCTAGGGTTACTACACCTGAGTGAGCCGTTTTCCCCTAGGGTTTGATTGTTGAAGCCTTGGTTTATCAACACTTCACCATCAACTTCCTCTTGTCTTTGGCTATACTATTATCATTGTTCCTTCAACTCTTGCCACTACTTTTGACTCCATTTGCCCTATGAATGCACTAGTCTAAGGGCTTTTGCTTGAGTGTTTTGAATCTTGATCACAATCAATAAACATCCAAATCTTTGAGCAATTACTAACACACTTCTAACCCTAGTTTAGATTAACTTGTTAACCCTATTGCTGCCATTATCCATTTGATTTATAGTTATACTTTGCAGCATTTTAACTTCTTTAAGCAAAAGAAAGATTGGCTAATGCAAAGTAGTCTTTGCTTCTAATGAATGTCGGTATTGTAACATTGATGATAAAGCGTTCTTGCTCATTTTGAAGCTTCTTAAGCAATTATTGTGAAGTAACGTATTGAGATTATTGCTACTGTACATCATTGATTTGCTTCATCAATATTATCAGTCAATTTCTTTATTTGAGAAAGTCCTTGATTATATGAAGTACCAACCAGCAAGTGATCTTGCAAATATATAGTTTCTTGTTGCTCTGTTCTGGGCAGGTACACTTCTGGTTATTATTATCTTTATTGGTTGTTTAGCCGAACTTTTTGATTGGTGGTGACTTGTGACAGGGAAACCTTTACTTAGCCTTGAACCTTTGCCTTCTCAAAACCCTAGGTCACCGAGGACGTCTCCGTTGGGCCTGTTGCCGTCCTTATACACACTTGCAAACCTGAGCTAAGTCCTGCTCACTTAGTGTGTCCTTGGAGGCACAATGCCTAGGTTCAAAGCCCACGCTGTCACTTTGACTTGAACCTCTTCTGTCTAGGCTCACTCCTAGTGAAGCCAAGTGGGGTAGTCCCTAGTTACTAGATAAGTTTTAAGGTTAGGTTCTAGGAGTTGATTTTATTTGAGAAAGTCCATGATTATATGAAGTACCAACCAAAGAAGTGATTCGCTATAGGCTTCTTGTCAGTTCGCTCAAGTGTGTACACTGTTGCTATTATCTTTATTGGCTGTTTAGCCTGACTTTTTTGATTGGTGGTGACTTGTGACAGGGAAACCTTTTTTACTTAGCCTTGAACCTTTGCCTCTCAAAACCCTAGGTCACCGAGGATCGCAAGCCTCCTGCTGGGCCCTGCTGTCGCCCCATACCTCTTGCAAACCCCGAAACTAAGTCCCGCCCACTTAGTGTGGTCCTTTTTGAGGCATTAATGCCTAGGTTCAAAGCCCACACACTTTGACTTGAACCTCTGCCTAGGCTGCCTCACTCCTAGTGAAGCCAAGTGGGGTAGTCCCTGGTTACTAGATAAGTTTTAAGGTTAGGTTCTAGGAGTTGATTTAATTTCTTAAGGTTAGAGGGAGACTACCCTAAGATGCTAGTGCAATGCAAGATGCAAAGTTAGTATGTCAAGCAAGTCTGCTCCTAGGGCAACTAAGACTATGCCTATATTGGGTAAGGGGTCAACTTAGATGTTAGTGTTTCATTACAAATATGATTACAAGATACTTACAAAAGAATAATTGAATCCAATGAATATTAGATACAAAATTTACAAATAAGAATGTTAGGATACAATGAGCAAGCTAACTACTTTTAAGTGTATGTGCAAGATACAAGGAGATCAAAGCATTATCGTCACATCCATCAACATATCAAGATCATCATCAACACATCTACAAAGAGGATTTAGAGATTTTAAACACAAGTATTTTAAGATGATGAAGACTATCAACACTCTTAGTTATTAAACCCACAAAGTATTTATCAAATGATTAAGCCCAAGGTTTTATTATTTAATAAGTTTTAAAGGGCTTCGTAAGATTACAAAGTTTTAGTCATCCTTATTATGTGTTTCACCAAAGCCTCCTCGTCCTATTGCCAAATGGTTGTTGGATGCTCAAGATAGTATGGCAACGAGGCCAACCCCAGTTGTCACAATCAGCCCGAAAGATTGTGTTTTTACGGAAAGGACACTCCTTCGTGCCATGAGACCATCCCCGGCCTATCACCTTCTATTGCCCTTCTCAATCCCCATTTTAGATGGTGAAAATGGTGGTCTAAGGTACCCTATTAAGTCTATTAAGTTAATATATCAATTAGGTAGACTTTTGGGTGTATTTTAGAGTGTTTTAGTGATTTTATGATGCTTTTAAAGTGTGATTTAATGCTATCGCGTCGAAACTCACTTCAGCTCAAAAGTGTGTTGCTTAAGCTTGAAAATGAAAGGCATTAACACATATAAGCTATGTGAGAGCAATTACTTAGTTCACCAATATGTAGCTTGCTATGAAAAGAAAGTAGGGGCAAGAACAACTTGCCAACAAGATATGAAAAACTAACACACTTATCTTATGTTGATTAAGAGCAATAAGATCCAAGCATTAAGTGTGAGAAGAAGATTTAAGTGTTTGCCTACACTATCAACTTACCAAAAAGAATTACTTCAAGTGTGTTGGCAAATGGCCTTAAGAGATTATAGCTTGAAAGAGAAAAACCATTCACTTAACTATTGAAGCATTAAACATTCAAGCATTTAGATTTAAGCATGTAAAGAAAGATCAACCCTTAAGAAGCTTAAGCATGCAAGTAAATCTAGTTAAGTTGATTATGCCCAATAGGCTTAAACTAAGGATTAGTATGTGTGAGATCTAGATCTAGAGTATTTTAAACCATTAAACATTAGAGATCAATAACACATACTAAAAACTCTAGCCTTACCACTTGGGATATTCCTCTTCCAATAGGTAGGAAATTATTAAGCTTGTTTTACTTAGAAATAACTTGAGAAGAGGAGAGAGAAAAGCTAGCAAGAGAGATAAGCTAAGGAAAGAAGCAAGCAAACCCAACAAGCAAACCACTACCCCACGTCCTAGATTTGGGAGATGCCCAACATCTACCAAACCCCACGTCTTAGCTCAAGAAGTGCCAAAAATTGAAAGAAATGCAAGATCTACACTTAACCTAAGCTACCCCAAGGCTCACATATGAGAGGAGGCCGTACCACTCCTCTCAAGCAAGTGAGCCACTAAACCAGCAAGAAAACAACTAGATCTATGCACAAGAAGCCCTAAAACTTGAAAGGGAGGGTTGAGAAATAGCTACCAACTTTTTGGAGGGTCTTTGAGTGTTGTGTGGATGTCTTTGGGTAG
>SNQJ01S0011170.1:85240-105552 GCA_010110895.2 Picea sitchensis
AAAGTCAGAAAGTACAAGGAGGGAGACATGGTATGGATGTGGGATACCCAGAAAGGAGAGCCAACCAATGTAAAAGGAAGCACTCAGTCATGGCTCGGACCCTTCAAAGTTGGAATGGGATCAGTTAATGACTCATACTACCTATCCACTTTAGAAGGAAGAAGGCGCCCATTACCTATCAGCGGGCACCTCCTCAAACCCCACCAAGGTGGGGGGACCTGACTTCACAGGTAAGTACAGGTAAGGAGGCATTTTGTATTCGTGTATTATACCATTTGCATTTCATGTTAGTTTTCTTTCAAATTTGCATTATTGATTGTTTACTTTCAGCTTATATATATGTCTATGTATGCTAGGGTGGCATTACCGCCCCATTGTTGTTACTGATGCCCCTATCAAGATTGAGCAGGTTTGCAGGTTATGCCAGAGATGTTGAGGTTCTCATGCGATCTACGGTGAGCACATGTCCCCGAGTTGGAGCCAGATGTTATCCCCGATTTTTAGGGATAACTAGGAGATCATGTCTCGATGCCCACAGGTCTTAGACATGGAGTATCAAGAGCAGGATTGACCTAAGCATGGCCCTGGAGGGCCCATCCTTTTCTTCTTCCATCAGCTTTGTCTTGTTAGTAGCAGTAGCATCCATCACCATCGGCTTGGTCTTGTATCAGAAGAGGTTCTTGCTCCATGAGGTAATTGGTCCAGGTATCATGGTATGTGTCACTTTTGGTCATTGAAACCTTTAAATATATGCATCTGATTCCTTTTATCTCTAACAACTGCTTAGATCTTACATTAGCCCACTTGACCATGCTTGGGGAAATTGACAGGGTGCCCTAGGAAGCCTGTGCCCATAGGTCTTGGTTTGCCACTGGGGGGATTTCTGAAAAGCCATCGTTCGCTCCCATCATAGCACCACTGTTTCATTTTATCTCCCGCTCATTTATCCCATTCCCCTTGTCCGGGAATTGGGTTGACCTATTTGTAGGATTGCACCTTATCTCGTGGAAAGAAGGGGCTAAAGGCCCAGAAGGTAAAAGCAACTGGTAAAAGACAAAAGCCTAAAAATGAAACCTCGAGATGCTTCACCCAGGGATCCCCGATAAGGCAATAAAAGGCCTCTCAGCAAGAAACAAGAGGGAGCGGGAAAATAACAAACAAAACCTAGTCAGAGGATAGGGGGTCTCATCACGTGCCAGCCTATTAGGATCATGGGTACCTAACAATATGACATTTCCACCATCTGGTTACCATGCCAGGGCAGTGACCTTTGGTTGCATGGCCAAGGGAAAGGGGGTCTCATCACGAGCCAGCCTTCTCATCTATATGAAAGTACTTGTGGGTAACACTATCATCTCTAGTCACCATGCCAAGGCAGTGTCCTCTGGTTAGCTCTTGAATAAAAAGAATAAAGGCAAGAACGGGCTTGGAAAAAATGCATCCATGACAGGTACAGCCCGCCTTCTACAAAGGCACCCACAGATAACATTATGCATCCTTGGCTCTCATTGCACCCACATGTCTGGACATCCCCTAGCCACATCACCTCACTTACGTAGCTTGGATGAAATCCTCCTGGAAACTTTCATTTTCTTGTGGATACTAGCCCAATAGGACGTTTTGTCTTTTTCTCCAATCTTGTATTGCAGGTTTTTGTAATGTCTTTGAGCTATTGACTGAGGTATCAGGGTTTTATGCATATGTTTAATAATATTGATGATGAGATGTGATTAACATTGCTATGATCTCAGTGACTGATGAGCCCATGGAGGGCATAGCTTTTGATGTGCAGGACCATGCCCGACGGACAGGTACCATTTTGGACCGGTACACATGGGGAGATGATCAGTTCGGACCTCCATGGGGCTGAAGAGCCCACTAGATGGATGTTGAGACCCCATCAGGGGGCAGAGACAGGACGATGGTTGACCAGGGTTTTGCATCGGAGAAGAAGAGGACGTTTCATCAAAGGCACTTTGGCAGAGCCTGGCCTAGGGGGATTGACCCACTTCCAGTGAAATGTTTGCCCTGGATGGCCCAAGACGTCACCTATGGGCTCATGACGTCATCTTGAGCGTGTGGCAGTTTGACAAGGCAGTTGGCACGTGTGGCATGATGGAGAGGCCCAAAGAGGGCTAACGTTTTGCTCTTTATTGCTGCATTTGCCCTAAAAAGGGGCTAACATCTCCCTTAGAAGGGGTGACGTCTCACTTTTTGCTCAATTAGGGTTTTAAAGTGAACATTTAATGTAAAACAGTATTATTTTGGTATTTTGGCCTTGTCGGCCTTTTTATGACCTAAAAAGTTAAATTAGGTCATTGATACACTATATATTTAGGGTTTTGACTCTCATTTTATCACAAATTATCACTCACTCATTAGTGAGGTCTGATTTTAGCGCCCTATTGGGGTTTTTGGCTGATTTAAGAGAGGCGCACTTGTTGAAGGAAGATTTTTTTGGCATTTATGGTGTTTCTCTTGAAGGAAGGTGTTACAACTAGGGTTTGCATGGTTGTTTCTTCATGAATTGTAAGTGTTTTTTCTGCAAAACTTCTTATTGAATGGTTGTAGTTTAAATTTCTTGCATATTACTTATAAATTTGCTGAATCAAAACCCTAGGTGACAAGCACATTTAATTGGTCCTTGTCTCATGTCCCCTGATAGAGAAATTTTCAGCCATTGAAGAAGGAAGAGAGAGCCTAGCCATAGCTAAACTCTCATTTCTTCTTCTCCCTGAGCTAGTCATACTATCCAGAAGCCAAAGAGAGTGAGACGTCCTTGGCCTAGTTCTTCTACACCAGGGCCGTACCATTCTAGGGTTTGCTGAAAAGGCCTTATTGTAGCAACACCTTGCCTCTTCAAACCCTCATGCTTTGGTTGTCTTTGCTTTATCTTCAGCTAGCCGTTTTGCCAATTTGATCTAAAGGAGTAGAGAGCACGAGGCCTTGCTTTAGCAACACCGGAGTTAGCCTCTCTCCCCTAGGGTTTCGTTTATGAAGCCCTGCTATTGCAACACTTCAGAACCCTTCCCTCCAGTCTTTAGTCACCCTCCTTCAACTCTTGCGTCCTTCTTATTGACTCCATTAAACCCTAAGACACTGATCCAAGGCCTCCAGCGTTGAAGTGATTTGGTCCAAACACTTTCAAACTTCTTTTAAAGCTGAAACCCTAACTACACTAACCCTAACCTACAAACCCTAGAATGTTGACGTCACCCTTGGTTATTTCATCTTGATGCAGCAACGTTTCATTTTATAAGCAATTGAATGGTGTTTAAAGCATTTATTGAATAAGGGATTGATTGGATATATTGATTGCTACATCATTTTGGTATTTATTGATGGAGTGGTATTATTTCATTGCTGTATTAACAAACATTGACTTCGTCAATATTTATTGTTATAACTGCTTATATGTTGAATTTAGCAGATGATCTTTGATATATGAAGTACTAACCAAGATTTGCACGTATAGGTTTCTTGTTGCTTTGCCCCGGACAGGTGCTTTTCTTATTCTTTGGTTACTTCTTATTACTGGCTGTTTAGCCAGATCTTCTGCTTGGTGGTGACTTGTGAGAGGGGATTTACACTTTTGCCTTATCATACTTCACCTTCTCAAAGCTCCAGGTCAGCAGGGACATCTCCCTTGGGCCTTACCACCCAGAATAGAAAGAACCATCTCATTGAGGTGACATTGGGTGGGATTGGTTCATGTTACGCCTGTTTATCCCTTTATCTTCTGACCTATTACTGTAAATACAAACTGTGCGATAACAATCATGATTTCACATTGAGTGGATATACTGATGCAGATTGGGCAGGAAGTGTTTCTGACAGGAAAAGCACTTCAGGATGTTGTTTCAATTTGGGATCAGCCATGATCTCATGGCAGAGTAGGAAGCAATCTAGCATTGCTCTCAGCACAGCGGAAGCAGAATACATTCTTGCATGTTCTGCCAGCTGCGAAGCTATATGGCTTCGAAAGTTGTTGACCAGTCCATTTGACCTAGAGATGGAAGCAACCACGATCCTATGTTACAACCAGAGCTGCATAAAAATGGCAGAGAATCCTATATTCCACGACAGGTCGAAGCACATAGAGATCCGATATCATTACATCCATGACATGGTGCAGAGAGGAGCATTAAAGCTCTAGTACATTAGCACGAATGGACAGGTTGTTGATGTGTTGACCAAGCCTCTATCTCATATAAAGTTTGAGCACTTTTGAGATAAGCTTGGCATAGTCCGAAAGGACCTTCCTCGAAAGGGGGAGTAGTTGTTGTGATGAAACATCTCTTGCTTCTGACCAGATGGTTGTGACGTAAAGCAAGATGTGATGTGACTAGTACTAAGCTTCCGGATGGATAGCTGTGACGTAAAGCCAGTCTAGTATCATGCTTCTGACCTGATGGTTGTGACGTAAAGCAGGACGAGTACCTTGCTTCTGACCAGGTGGTTGTGACGTAAAGCAAGATGATGTGATGTGACTAGTACTGAGCTTCTGGCTGGATAGCTGTGACGTAAAGCCAGTCTAATATCCTGCTTCCGACCTGATGGTTGTGATGTAAAGCAGGACGAGTATCTTGTTTCCAGCTTTATTGCTGAGACGTAAAGCAAGACGATGAGATGAGACTAGCACTGAGCTTCCGACTGAATAGCTGTGACGTAAAGCCAGTCTAGTATCCTGCTTCCGACCTGATGGTTGTGCGTAAAGCAGGACGAGTATCTTGCTTCCAACTTTATTGTTGAGACGTAAAGCAAGACGATGAGATGAGACTAGCACTGAGCTTCCGGCTGGATAGCTGTGACGTAAAGCCCCAGTCTAGTATCCTGCTTCCGACCTGATGGTTGTGACGTAAAGCAGGACGAGTATCTTGCTTCCAGCCTTATTGTTGAGACGTAAAGCAAGACGAGCACTGTGCTTCCAGCCTTACAGCTGTGATGTAAAGCCAATCCAGTATTATGATGATGAGCCAGCCTCGTGCTGTGATGATGATGATGTATCAGTTTTATACTAATACATATTGATGCAGATGATGATTGCATTCCTTTGTGAATAACGATGCTGCCGATGAAGAAAACTTTCGATGATTTATAGATACGCCAGTCAGTGTTCCAAGATGATATTGATGATGTTGTCCTCTCACCCACTTGATGTTGTTGATGATAAAGGCCTCTCTCTCTCGCATGATGCTGTTGAAGAATACCCTTCTTGTTAAGGGGGAGTGTTGAAATAATGTAACTGCAAAGTGTATTCTTATTATTATTTGATATATTATTCATTAGATCAATCCCCATTGCAGATTGATCATGTCGGTTATTATAAAGGACCAAATCCCCTTTTGCGGATTGGTCAAAAAATAATTGTAATAGGCAGAATAAGAAATCGGCCCCAGAAGATATTAAAGAGGCCCAGAAATATAATAAAGATGGTTATAACCACCCAGTTGGAGAAGTCGGCCCTGTCAGTGAAGAGACACTTCACACGTGCCAGTCTTGTATAAATAAGGAGGCTAGCGCCTCACTTAGACACACAACTCACTTACTCATTTTGAGAGACAAGTTTCGGAATTGCAGTTAGAGAAGAAGGAGAGAGAGTGGCGCATCTTTGGGAGAGGATCTTCTATATTAGTTTGAGTTATCTCTTGGCATTGTATTGGCTATCTATAATAAGGAAGTTTTGCTAGGTTTTCTTCCCCTAGAGGGTTTCCCAGGATAAATGTTGTGTCTCTTGTGATTGTGTATTTCTCAGTGATCTTGTATTATGTTATTGTTATCTATTGAAATGCAAAGAACTATAATAATGTCTTAAACATTAACAATCAATGACCTAATTTACTTTTTAGGTCATAAAAAAGGCCGACAAGGCCATAATATCAAAATTATATTGTTTTTACATTAAATGCTAGACTAAAACCCTAATCAAGCAAAAAGGTAGGACGTCACCCCTTCCTAGGGTGAAGTTAGCCCCTATCAGGGCAAATGTAGCCTCATGAAGCAAGACGTTAGCCCTCATTGGGCTCCTCCAAGCTGCCACACGTGCCAACTGCCCTGTCCATCTGCCAACATGCTCATGATGATGTCATAAGCCTCCTAGTGACGTCCTGGGCCATCTAGAGCCAATGTCCCTCTGAAAGTGGGTCAATCCCCCTAGGCCAAGCAGTGTCGGGGTGCCTCTGGTGGAACATTCTCTTCTTCTCTAGTGCAAAGTCTCTGATCATCCTGTGCCCTGTCTCTGCCCCCTGATGGGGTCTCAGCATCCATCTGGTGGGCTCTTTGTTGAAATAATGTACTGCAAAGTGTATTCTTATTATTATTTGATATATTATTCATTAGATCAATCCCCATTGTGGATTGATCATGTCGGCTATTGTATAAGGACCAAATCCCCTTTTGTGGATTGGTCATGTAATTGTAAAAGGCAAAAGAAGAAGTCGGCCCCAGAATATATCAAGAGGCCCCGAAATATAATAAAGGTGGTTATAACCACCCAGTTTGAGAGGTCAGCCCTGCTTGTGAAGAGACACTTCACACGTTCCAGATTTGTATAAATAAGGAGGCTAGCGCCTCACTTAGACACACACTTCACTTGCTCATTAAGAGACAAGTTTCGAAACTGCAGTTGGAGAAGAGAGAGAGAGAGAGGCACATCTTTAGGAGAGGACTTTCTGTATTTGCTTAAGTTATCTCTTGGCATTGTATTGGCTATCTATAATAAGGAAGTTTTGCTGGGTTTTCTTCCCTTAGAGGGTTTCCCAGGATAAATGTTGTGTCTCTTGTGATTGTGTATTTCTCAGTGATTCTATCTTATGCTGTTGTTACCTATTGAAATGCAAAGAACTATAATAATGGCTTAAACATTAACACTCTTCAGCCCCATGGAGGTCCGAACTGATCATCTCCCCATGTGTACCGGTCCAAATGGTACCTGTCCGTCGGGCATGGTCCTGCACATCAAAAGCTACGCCCTCCATGGGCTCATCAGTTCATAGCAATGTCAATCACATCTCATCATTAATATTATTAAACATATGCATAAAATCCCTAATACATCTGTCAATAGCTCAAAGACATTAAACAACCCTGCTATACAAATCTGGAGGAAAAGGCAAAACGTTCTATTGGGCTAGTGTCCATCGGAAAAGGTGAGTTCCCAGAAGAAAACCTCATCAAAACCATGTGAGTGGGTGATGTGGTTAAGGAAGTCCAAGCATGTGGGTGCAGTGAGGGCCAAGGATGCAATGTGTTATCTGTGGGTGCCTTTGTAGAAGGCGAGTTGTACCTGTCATAGATGCACTCTTTCCAAGCCCATTGCCTTTATTCTTTTATTATTTTATTGCTTTTCTTTTTCTTTTTGTTCAAGAGCTAATCAGGGGACACTGCCCTGGTGTGGTGACCAGTGGTGGCAGCGTTACCCACAAGTACTTTCACAGAAATGAAAGGTTGGCTCGTGATGAGACCCCCTTTCCCTTGGCCATGCAACCAAGAGTCACTGCCCTGGCGTGGTAACCAGCTGGTGGCAATGTCATACTGCTAGGTACCCATGGACCTAATAGGCTAGCTCGTGATGAGACCCCCTATCCTCTGACTAGGTCTTGTTTTATTATTTTTCCGGGTCCCTCTTGTTTCTTGCTAAGAAGCCTTTTATTGCTTTCTCAAGGATCCCTGGGCGAAGCATCTCGAGGTTTTATTCTTATGCTTTTATCTTTTACCAGCTTACTTTTACCTTCTGGGCCTTTAGCCCCTTCTTCCCACGAGATAAGGTGCAATCCTGAAAAATAGGTCAACCTGATGCCCGGACAAGGGGAGTTTGACAAATGAGCGGGAAATAAGATGAAATAGTGGTGTTATGATGGGAGCAGACGATGGCCTTTCAGAAGTGCCCCCCAAGTGGCAAACCAAAACCTATGGACAAAGGCTTGCTAGGACACCCTATCCATCCCCCCAAACATGGTCAAGTGAGCAAATGTAAGATCCAAGCAGTTGTTAGAAATAAAAGGAATTAGATGCATATATTTAAAGGTTTTAATGACCAAAGGTGACACATACCATGATACCTAGACCAATTACCTCATGGAGCAAGAACTCTTTCTGATACAGGACCAAGTCGATGGTGATGGATGTTACCGCTGCTGACAAGATAAGGACGATGGAAGAAGAAAAGATGGGCCCTCCAGGGCCATGCTCAGGTCAATCCTGTTCTCGGTACTCCATGTCTAGGACCTATGGGCCTCGAGACATGATCTCCTAGTTATCCCTAAAAAGTGGGGATAACAGTATGCACATCACCTCTCACGTTTTGCAGGTTTAGCTTCAAGGGTTTCATTGGGAATGCACCAAGGAAGATTCTTCCCTTGAAACACATACAAACTCCATACTTTCTCATCCTTTTATTTTTCTTCTCATTGTTGTTCATATTCATATATATTTCAGCTAGCTTAACATAGCATATAGGTCATCTAAATCTACTTTTTTTATAAAATTTTCTATGTGAAAAATTTCTACCAAAAATAGAAATTTTTCTTCATCTTTGCTTGTTGTGTGTAGCACTTCCAGCAAGTATACCTTGCTGGTTTTTGCAGGTTCAGATCTGGTTGAGAGGATTATGCTACCCCAAAAACATCCACACAACACTCCAAGGCCCTTCTCTTCAAGTGGATAACATTCTCAACCTTTCTCTTCATTTTTCCTAGCTAATTTCTCATTCTTTCTTCACTTTCTAGCAACTTCTTACTTGTTCATAGCTTGGGAGGAGGATTGGTATGGCCTACCTCCCACATGTGAGTTTGGGCTTAGATCTACTTTCATTTCTTCATCTCAAGGTCACTCTCCTAAGCTGGGACGTGGGGTTAGTGAGCTCTTTCTCTTGCTTACTTTTCTTGCTTCCCTTGCTTGCTTGCCTCTCTTTCTTCTTTCTCTTGCTTGCTTCTCTCTCTTTCTTTTTCCTCTTTCTTCTTTTCATTTCTCTTTCAAGCATTCTCTAAGTCTAATAATTGCCTACCTATTGAGAGAGGAATACCCCAAAGGTAAGGTTAGGGTTTAATATGTGTTATTGATCTAAGTGCTTAGTGTTTTGATATATTCTAGATCTAGATCTCACACATAATCAATCTCTAGCTTAAGCCCATTGGGCATAATCAACTTAGCTAGATCTATTTGCATGCTTAAGCTCCTTAAAGTTTAATCTTTACTTTACATGCTTGAAACTAACCCTAAGTGTTTAAATGCTTCAATAAGTTAAGTGAATGGTGTTTTTCTTTCATTGATTAACCTTTTAAGGCCATTTGCACATATTGGAAGTAACTTCATGGTTAAGTTGATAGTGTAGGCTAACACTTAAATCTTCTTATCACACTTGTGCTTTGATCTAAATGTGTTAAATCAATATAAGATAAGTGTGTTTCTTTTCATCTTGTTGGCAAGTTGTTCTTGCCCCTTGTGGTTTTACTTCTTTACTTTGCAAGCTATATATTGGTGCACTAAGTAATTTCTTTCACATAGCATATATGTGTTAATGCCTTTCATTGTTAAGCTTAAGCAACACATTTCAAGCTGAAGTAAGTTTCGGCCAAGTCACTAAATCACATTTTAAAAGTGTCATAAAATCACTAAAACGCTCTAAAACACACCTAAAAGTCTACCTAATTCATATATTAACTTAATAGACTTAATAGGGTACCTTAGACCACCATTTTCACCATCTAAAATGGGTATTGAGGAGGGCAACGGACGGTGATAGGCCGGGGACGGTCTCATGGCACGAAGGAGTGTCCTTTCCGTAAAAACTCAATGCTTTGGGTTGACTGTGATAGCTAGGGTTGGCCTCGTTGCCATACTATCTTGAGCATCCAGCAGCCATTTAGCAATAGGAGGAGGAGGCTTTGGTGAAAATCTTAATAAAGGTAATTAAAACTTGATAATCTTAAAAAACCTTTAATAATCCAACCTTGGGCTAAAACATCTAAATACTTTGTGGGCTTAATAACTAAGAGTGGATAATCTTCATCATCCTTATAACACTTGTGCTTAAAATCTCTAAATCTTCTTTGTTGATGTGTTGATGATAATGATGTATTGATGTTGATCTCATGAATGTGATGTCATGCTTTGATCTCCTTAAATCCTGCATACAAATACTTAAAAGTGGTTAGCTTGCTTGTTGTACTCTAGCATTCTTTACTTGTAAATCTTGTACTTAATACTTGATTCAATTATTCTTTTGTATATCTTGTAATCATATTTGTAACGAATCACCCCTTAACTTTAGTTGACCCCTTGCCCAATCTTAGGCACTAGTCTTAGTTGCCCTAAGAAAAGGTTTGCTTAGCATACTAACCTTGCATCTTGCATTGCTACCTTAGCATCTTAGGTTAGAATCCCCCAAACTTTAACGAATTAAAATTAACTCCTAGAACTTAATTCTAAAACTAATCTAGAAACTAGGGACTACCCCCCTTGGCTTCCCTAGGAGTGAACCTAGACGGAAGAGGTTCTGGTCAAAGTGATAGCGTGGGCTGTGAACCTAGGCATCGTGCCTCCAAGGACACACTAAGTGAGCCAGACTTAGCTCACGTTTGCAAGTGTGTATTAGGAAGGCAACAGGTTCAACTCTCTAACTCAACCTCTAGCATTCTAATTCTTCATTGAGTTACTTTTTGCCCTTTTTCCCTTTTTCTAAGTCAACTTCAAAATATAACATTAGTTTGGTTGACTTTTCCCCATGCTGCATGAGACTATGGTCTAGTGGGGATGGCTAGACCACTAAGTCTTCCCAAACCTCTTCATCAAGAAGTGAGGGGCATTACAGAGCAGTTGCAGTTGAGGAACATTGTGGATTCGGCATGCTGGAATGGGCAACAAGTTTAGAGAGACAGCTAAGGAATTGCAGAGGTGTGTCACGCGGAAATCAATGTTTACCAAAGAATAGAGGATAGACTGTGTGACCAGAGAATGCAAAAGGAGGTGTTTTCTGTTCGCATGAGGAAAGGAAACGTCAGGAATTAATGAGTGGAGTTAGCCTACGCTCTAATACCACTATCAGGCCAGGTGTTGGCAAAAAATGTAACTCCACACTGATATGTATTGCATTGATATGAGAGGTGCATAAATACAATCAAATTGACTATTTGTCTTCTCAAACGGATGACTCTTCCTATCACCTACGACTCTTCATATTTACATTATTATTACAGTAACACAATCCCAAGGATTACATGTCTAACATATACATATTCTAACCCATTGCACACTTGGGGCCCCTATTAAGCCAACCCATATAACATATGCATTCAACCCCATCACATATACATTGAACTAGATATATATCCCCATAAGGGTTATAACATGCTTATTCATTGTTGTACTTTATAATCCTATTGGCCATTTCTAGACACCAATTTGGTTTAATACTTAAATTAGAATACAAAAGATTGAGCATTTAATAAAAAGTATTTTTCAGAAAAAAATATGAACTTAAGAGAACAACAAAAAGATACCTGATTAAAGAAAGGCCAAGTCTCCAAATTTTGAGCTCTAAGAGTATCAGTATTGATTGCTTGATAGATTTTCCCATTTGGCCTTAAAAATTTGGGTCGCTGTGTAAGAATATAGAAATCAATATTATATCAATACAATATGCATAAAGTTCCTATATAAGGATATAGAAGTTCTAGTTTACATCAATTGCCGATAACAATAACATATGAACAAAGCATTCAAGAATCCCCTCATTTCAATTTGTATTTATGGAAAAAAGCAGAAGATGATGTTTCCCCGGCTACAAAATCTTAGTCAAAGACCAACTCACATAGATTTAAATAACCCCTTGTATAATACCATAAATACAATAGGATAATGAAAATCAAGTCATATAATTTACTAAGGCTCATGTAATCAAACATAGCTTCTACCTACAACATTATTTTTTGGAGATAAAGTATTATCTTTTGCACAAGAAAATCATATTATTCAAAAAGAGAGCTTCTATATTTATAGAAGAAAAGTCATGAGTAGTTACACCTACCACATTTAATACACATTGTAAGTTCTCTTTAGAGGGGAGAACAATTTTAAAAGTGTACCATACTAATTTGAGTAGTTAGGACTAACAACTACTTGTGGCTACACTTTATAATGACAAAACTTAGGACTTAATGCTAATATTGTCATAAACATCCTCATTAATTCCCAAAATCAGTGAAAGCATTGGACTCAAATGCTTGTTAAAGGTGAGGAAACAAAAGTTGAAATGGATGCTTTGAGATCCATCACGCTGTGTGATTCTATAGTTGCAAAAATGTCTTTTATGAGGAATAACTATCAAAAAATACTAATATAAACCTATAGAAAATTAAGACCCAAACTCGAAAGGGATACTAGGCTTGAAAGCATCCAATGAGGTTCAAGAAAGGACAAACATAGTGAAATGAGATAGTACATATTGAAGTTTAGTTCCTCAAGGCAACTTAACATTTGCTAAAAAATTGTAACGCAACTTTTTTTTCTTTTCTTTCTCATCATAGCGTTTATCATAACTAAAACTATAAATCAAGGCTAAGATATTCATTGTCTTCTTCATGCATTCAACATTATATTTGTTTTACTTCACATTGAAAAATCATACCTGACTCTTTAGAATTGTCGCTGAAGTAGTGTACAAAAGCTCCCATTTTCCATTTAACAAGGGAGACCGAAGAGGTTCTTTTGTTGGATTAATCGCTTCTAGTTCCTGTGCAATCTGCTCCATAAATAATGCCAACACAGATAAAAATGTAAAAATGAAATGGAACATACACTTTGCCAATCCAAATAATATAGAGTGGATTAGACTCCATGCCCAATGGTAGCATTAGGTTTTCTTTTCGATTTTCAGTCATCTCATCTTTAATTTTTCCCTTTAATTTTTGGTTTTGCAAGCAATCTAAGGTTTTCTCATGATTAGTTTCTTTAGTTAGATTGCTAGATCCAAGATTTAATTTTAATAGCTAGATTTTGTTTAGCTTGGATCTCACTTGTGCTAACCCTTTATCTCATGCTACATAATCTTTAAGGTTTGCATAAGTAAGCTAGCTTATCTAGCGGAAATCTTGGGTATAGATCTTATTTTAACTTGCTACATTTATAGATCTAACCATCCTTTTGCAAATAACTTTAAGGTGCCTAAATCATATCTTTTCCTATGAGTTATGTTGTTAATATTCGGAAAATGACATGGTTTAATGTTGATCTTGCTCCACTAACAATGTTGAGCTATTTTCATTCACTTGAAATAAGTAAATCAATGCCATTAATGATGTAATGCTTTGCTCACTAAGAAAGACAATCTAAGCATGCAGATTTCATGGTTTAATGCTCTATTTGGTCAACGTTTTGGCTTGATACACCATTTCCTTGCAACGTTTTAACACATACATAATTTCTAGTCTCTCTCATAACAAATCGATGTACTTATTTACTTCGTCATTTAGGCAAGCGATTTGGTTAATATTCAGCTCATTTCACTGTCTATCATTTCATGTTGAGGATTCTAGTTTGATGTAGATCTAACTTTGATGGCAAATCTAATGATGTGCAACAATTTAACCACACCTTAAACTATATATCTGAGCATAATAACTCTCTGCTGGTGCATTACACAGTCCATACATAGTGTTTGATATCTTGATTTGTAGGGACTGTTCACCGTTCATCATTGTTTTTTGATGTTCATAAATATGCTCAAACACATACATCATACTGATAAAAAGTGTGCTCTGAATAATGATGGATTGCTCACTGTTCACTTGATTAAATGTCATAATTTGGAATGTCCTAAAACATTTTTGGATCACTGTTTTTCATGGTTATAATCTATTCAAACACACATAATCAATGCACTCTAAATTCTGATGGTTTTGTGATTATTTGATGGCTATCTAAGTGTTATGAGTAAGTGGAACATAATCCATAAATCTGCTGTCCTGACTGTAATACATAACAGCAGCAAGCTTGTTTCATATATCAGCAGAGTAATTTCATAATCTCGTGGATTGTTATAGCAATTAATAATATCATGCTTTAATTTCGTCTTGTTGTCCTAAACTTCACTCATAAACAGCAATAAATTGAGAGGACTTCACTGGCATATGAGCATAAAGTTTGTGGTTGATGAACCCTGTTATCACAGGATTTGTACTTGTGTAAAGCCCTCCACAAGATCCCAATCTTGTGTAACAATTGGAAGTTTCTACTGGTCACCTAAGTAGAGATTTCCCTTGTTTTAGTGATGGAAAAAGGTCCACCACAAGGGAGGCTTCCCTGGTGACCTCAAGGGATCAAATAGCAAGATTAGCCGAGCCTACAGCCCCCTATCTTGGTCACCTGAAGGTTTGGTCTAGGTCTAGGAGAGGTAAGAAAGATAACCAAGTAATTGGTTCACCTGTACGAGACAGTAAACAATTTGGAGCATAATATAGACAATCACCAAGTTATATAGCTCATAAATGACCTCTTAGACACTAGATAATCAATAAATTCAATGACTGTTGCAAAATTACAGCAGTAAATCGATGTACAACAGCAATTAATGTTTTGCAACAGCAGCAAGAAAAAGTACTCGGAAATGTATCAATTTAGCATGTAAAACAAGCCTTTAACATGTACAATAATATCCAATTGCTAGATATGAATTATGAGTATCTTAAGCCACTTTTCCTAGTATGTATGCAGCAAATTAAAGTAAAAATCAGTGGCTGTAGCAAACTTTTGTAACAACAGCAATAAATATCATTAATTTGCTAGAGTTAGGGTTAGAGAAGTTAGTGAGATCATTTTGAGATAGATGCTAATTCTAAATGCAATTTTCACCACAAGAATAGCTTTAAACTAGTGTCGTTGTCTTTTAGGGCTTATGGAGTCAAGCATGCAACACCTTGAAGATTAAACTAGATGATAGAGAAGAATCAAGTTTAAACCCTGTTATCACACAATCTATACTTGCCCAAAGCCCAAGGCAAGTGAATGCAAAATTGGCCTAACCAGGGTGACCTATCACTGTCACCTTAATAGGAAACCCCTTTCTGTTTAGGAGTATATCAAAGTTACCCCAGGAGAGACGTCCCCGGTGACCTAAAGGGCTGATAAGACTAAGGCAAGGATGCAAGAAAATCCCCCTCTCACTGGTCACTCAAGTCAAAAGGTTCTTAAGGCCTCTAAGGGATGAAGCAATGGTGAAAATGGAGTGTACCTGCCCAGAACAAGACAACAAAGAAAATATCGCAGCTTTCAAGTACCAAAATATGATGTTGGTGCTTCTTAAGAACGTGAACCTTCAAAAAATAGGCTAGTTGATATAAAGTTGCAACAAAATATATGCCTTGAAATTGCTTGAAAAAGACAAGAAAGTGTAGCTTTAACTAGGCAAAATGATAATTAATTGTCGCAAGCAAGTTTGGCAATGTCTAGCTAGCACTAAATGTCACTTTTGTAGAGAATTTGTTGCAGCTAGATGGCTGTAGCAATCTTTTGTAACAGCAGCAAATTCTAGTGCTCAAAATTGCAAGGAAACACCATGTAGACTTAGCATTTATCTAGTAGATTGATTGGCAATTGTCACAAGCAATTTATAGATGAGCTAGGTGCAAGTTTTGTAGGTGAATGCAGCAAATTAGCATAAATTAGTATGGCTGTAGCAGTGATTTGCAACAGTAGCAAGTTAGCTAATGAATTAGTCTAGTTTAGGGTGAGTAGAAGTTAGCAAAAGCTTCAAGGAAGAGAGTTTGAGTGTTTAATCAATCCTTCAATAAGAGAGAGACTAGAGCTAGTGCCTTCTAGGGCTTATGGAGTCAAGTGGACGGCTTCTTCTAAGGCTGCAAATCAATTTTGATAGTGCACAAAAGTCCAAGAGGAATGCATAGGAGAAGTAGTAACTTAAGTCCGCCTATGCATTTTCCTCACGAAAACAAGATACTAGGGTGTAGGCAATTTAGGCCCTAGCACCTTGCTCTCCTTAGGCCTTGTTATCCACAGTTTAGGGATAACTAAGGAGATTATGTCTCGAGGCCCACAGGACATGGAGTACCGAGAGCTAGATCAACTTGAGCATGGCCCTGGAGGGCCCATCTTTTCTTTTCTTCACCTTGTCAGCAGCAGCAGCATCCATCACCTCGGCCTTGTACTGTAGCAGAAATGGATCTTGCTCCATGAGGTAATAAGTTTGGGTATCATGGTATGCGTCACTCTAATCCTCAAAACATTTGAATATGTGCATTCAGTTCTTTTTGTTTCTAACGGGTGCTTGGATCTTATACCTATCCTCTTGACCATGTCTGGGGGGAATGAAAGGATGCCCTAGTAAGCTTGTGCCCATAGGTTTTGAGTTGCCACTGGGGGGATTCATGAAAAGTCATCGTCTACTCCCATCATACTTACCACTTTCCATCTTGCTCCCGCTCATCCATCCCATTACACCGGTTCGGGCATTGGGTTGGCCAATTATTTAAGGGTTGCACCTTATCTTGTGGGAAGAAGGGACTAAAGGCCCAAAGGGTAAAAGCAACTAGCAAAAGATAAAAGCCTAAAAAATAACCTCGAGATGCTTCGCCCAAGGATCCCCGAGAAAGCAATAAAAGGCTTCTCGGCAAGAAAAAGAGGGACCCATAAAAAATAATAAAACAAGACCTAATCAGAGGATAGGGGGTCTCATCACGAGCCAGCCTATTCGGTCTGTTGACCGCCTCTCCAACACAGGTGGTCAACTCCATGTGCCATGAAGAGATGCATCATCATATGCAAATTTGTCAAAGACTTTGATTCTATGGGGCATGTTTGGCCCCAGCACTTCTTTTTGTATCTAGAATTTTCGCACCCCTGCGTGCGTTAATAATGTAATAGGTCTACATGAGTCATGTTTAGATCAGTTACCTTGGGATCGGTTCACTGGGAGAGTTCCTTTCACCGAGGGTTTTTTATCCTCGGGTTATCAATTGGGCTTTTTAGCCCTCTTGATTTCCCTTGAGTTTTTCCCTCACACTTGCAATAATTCCTCCAAAGTGGTGAACGGCGTTCTAGTGGGCTTATCTTTTGGTAACTATTATAGGGAATCATTGTAAATGACCATGCAAGACATCTTAGAAAGTTTCACGGAATTCCATCGAGTCTAGTATAGTTTTTTTTAATTAATTAATTTTTAATTAAATTTTCCTAAGTTTGGAGGTTTAATTATTTAATTAATAAATTATTTTTGAGCAAAAATTGTAAAAACTAGGTCCTTGGACTTTTGATAGGGGTATTGGTGCTCAAAAGAAATAGAATAGCACCCCCTACATCCATGGACCAAGTTTCAGCTCAGTTGGATAACTTTAACCATGGGTTTGTCCACCCGGAGTGTCAGTTAGTCTAAAACAGCGATTTTAATTGCTAAAGTCCAAACATGGCAAAAATCGGCCATCACTGTCGTGCATGTCCTCAATACGTCTAGTAACTGCCATGATCATAGCCTCACTAACTCTCAACTGTGCTACTAAGTGGTGTGACTCCTGATCATGGTCATGCTGAGGTGCCATCTCAGACCCCTCACTACTAGTGTCAGTCCTGCTAGTGTCAACTCTGGAATCCCCAAAAACACCCTCTGCATAAGATGACGTGCTGAACTGTCCACTGTCTACTGTGCGGTTGGGTACTCCTGTATGCCACTACACCCCATCATTAGATGTTATCTCCTCCTGAATCACATTGTACCCTGTATGAGCAGCTGTATCCTCCTGTGCACTCAACCTGCTACTATCCTCTGCGCCTGGATCCCATATAGTTGTGTCTAGGCACATGCTATGGTCATCTTGAATACTAAAGAGTGCATCCTCATCAATGCAAGCCGATCCTGGAAGTAAGTGCTCCATCAACCTGTCAGCCTCTGCAATCTGCTCAACCAATGGAGTCTCCAATAGTTGTGACTCAATCTCCTCTGGCTGACCTGTATGTGTGAGGTCAACTGCCTATACGTCCTATACCTCCTCCTGGATCTGTGGGTCTACCTATCCATGGTGTGCATCCCTCACACTAGGCTCATCCATCATACCAGACGTGCCACTGATCTCCTCATGTGACGTGGCTATCATGGGTGTCTGAACAGATGACAGATGTGTCACGGCCACCATAAGAATCTCATCATCTCTAGGTGCTAACACGTGTGGATCCTCACTAGTGTCACCATTCTGCTGAGGCATAAGGTCATCAACACCATGTGATATGTCTGCTGAAGTATTGGTGCTATTATCCTGTCCATCAAGCTGCCTATCCACTACACAAGAGCCATCATCCTCCTCAAGCGTGCAAGCATCAATAGCCTCTGTGCAAGAGTCATCATCACTATCCTCCGAGGTAGAGTCACTATCACTAGCCTCTGTGCAAGAGTCACTGTCATCATCTGACTGCTCTGAATCAACACCTATCGCTCCATCCACACACACCTCATCCTCCCTATCATAGTGTGCCTCAATAGTGTGCTTCGGATCCTTACCCCTACACCTATGATCAGGTTCCCACAGCCCCTTGCAATAGTGGCAAGGTTGTGTGCTCCTAATGGGCGTGGGGCTTCTTTGTTCTTCCATCCATCTAGCTGTTTCTTTTTTCTTTTTGTCTGCTATGATGATCCCATGTAAAATATCCCATTTGCTCCAACCAGGCTTTCTAAAGGCTACATACTGAGGAAATGTTATGAGCGCCCTATTTTCCTCGCTAAGGCCGGAATATAGTATCTCCAAGCAATCATCTCAAAGGCTATTTTATCCATTTCTTTCCAACTATCCATTTATCCCTATGAAAGACCCCTCAGGTTTGCAGGATTTAAGCTCTGATACCACTATAATGATCCCAAACCATTATGCCAGGATCATCACGGTTTTGGGTGTCTTTTAAAACTTTTTCTGGTTGTGGTATTTTGTCAAACACTTCGCTGACCTACTTGTTTACATGTGTTTACTCGCTGAATAGCCTCTTGATTTCGGCCTTAGGGTTTATTGATGTGTTTATATGAATGTTTGCAGCAAATAACAAGAAGAGACAACCATGGAACATACCTCAACCATATGCAATATGAGAGACAAGCCAAAACATCTCAAATATGATTTTATTCATGAATAAAGGAACCTGCTACAATGAAGATGCCAATCCAGAATGCTCAACAGATGGCCAAGAAGATAGATAATAGAGTTTCTACAAAATGCTCCAATAGAAGACTACAATAAGCCTCCAAAGGCTGGATATACAATGAAGATTGAATACAAGTAGATCTGGGCCGTACGAATGCTAAACCCCCAAGCTAGAAAGTGCCACACCCTGTTGGATAGCTGAAGCTCCTCAACAATTCAGCTCTGCTGCCAAAAGTGTCCAATCACCTCAAGAAAGATGCCAAACAATAGATCGGGTGATGGTAAGAACAACCCAGGTGTCTGAATCTCCAAGATCCCTCTCACACCCTGTAGATCTGTGTTAGATTTTGAGTAAAATTGCAGAACAGTAGACTCTTTTAAAATTTCAATGATCAAGAACTGCTAGATCTAAGGATCAAAGACTTAGAATATTTTAACTAGCATTTAGATCTTAGAAAGACAGCAGTAGACTCAGTATGAAATAGATCTGAAGATCAAAGACAAAGCTCAGATCTAAACAATAGCTCAGAATTAATAACCAATAGCTCAGATCTAACAAGCAATAAGATGAGCATAGGTATGAGTCTATAAAGTTGTATGGAACATACTTAGATCTGATCTTAAAACAGTAAGCAGTTATAGAGAACAGTTTATACACAAAATTAGATAGTTGTAACAGTAAGATAACATCCAGATCTGAAGAGATGAGTTAGTAGCTCTGCCTAATCATTTCACAATAAACATCTCTTTAGATCTATACAATGCTTACCATATTAAACAATTATGTAATCAGATCAGATTCAAATCAAAGGAAGATAAGTAGGAAGCAAAACTTACCTGGCACAACAGCCTTACCTCTGAAGGAGAAACAATAACCATAAGAGACTTAGAACCATTTGTGATATGCTCAAATAAGATTCAGTTCATGGATCAACTGAGATCTATATGCCAAGGATAGAAGGAACTTTAATGCCACCAAGTCTAAAGGCCACAGGGGTAACAAAGAAAATGTTGAAATTCTGAGGTCCTATGAGGCTGCCAACTAAGGTCTGTCCTTGACCTTAGTATGGCTCTAAGTTTCAACTGTTTGGCTGTCTTCTTTTGCTGTTTTAGGACAGCAAACTGTCATGTACTTTCTGCTCAATGTTTTATAGGTTAAGTGCTCTTTTAAGGTGCCCTTGCAAG
>SNQJ01S0011170.1:131575-141655 GCA_010110895.2 Picea sitchensis
TGAATGGTTGTAGTCTTATTTTCTTACATGTATTTATAAATTTGTTGAATCAAAACCCTAGGTGACAAGCACACAAGTAGGTCCTTGTCTCATGTCCCCTAAAAGATAAATTTTTAGCCATTGAAGAAGGAAGAAAGAGCCTAGCCATAGCTACACTCTCATTTCTTCTTCTCCCTAAGCTAGCCGTACTTTCCAGAGGTCAAGAAGGAGGAGACGTCCCAGGCCTAGGTTATCTACACCTAGGGTCGTTTTTCTCCTAGGGTTTACTGATAGAGCCTTGCTATAGCAACACTCTCCCTCACTACACTCTCTTGTCTTGATTTATCTTTCATGCTAGCTGTTTTTGCCAAGTTAACCTAAGGAAGGAGGAGAGAGCACGAGGCCTTTCTTTAGCAACACCGGAGTGAGCCTCTCTCCCCTAGGGATTTGATTCTAGGGCCCTGCCATAGCAGCACTTCAGAACTTTTTCTTCTAGTCCTTAGCCGTCCTCCTTCAACCCTTGCGTCCTCTATCAAATTGACTCCATTAGCCCAAAGGCACTGATCTTAGACCTCCATCATTGAAGTGAAAGTGATCAAACAACTCTCAAGCTCTTTTCTAAATTGAAACCTTAACTAACTGCTAACCCTAAGTTGTAGATGTCACACCTGAATATTTCATCTTTATGCAGCAACATCTTGTTTTAAGAGCAATTGAATGGTGATTTAGGCATTAATTGATGGTGTGTTGATTTGTTACCTTTGAATGCCATGTCATTTCAGTATCTATTGAGGAAGTGATATTATTTGCATTTCTATATTGATAAACATATACTTCGTCAATATTTATTGCCATAATTGCTTATTTAAATATCAGATAGTCTTATGAAGTACTAACCCATTGAATTATAACTTGCATATATTGGTTTGTTGTTGCTTTGTTCCAGGCAGGTGTTCTTCTTTGGGGCTTCACTTCATTATTGATTGTTTAGCCGGGACTATCTGTTTTGGTGGTGACCTGTGAAGGGGGAACTTTACCTTTGTGATTTTAACTTTTGCCTCTTCAAAACTCCAGGTTACCGTGGTCGTCTCCCCTGGGCCTAACCTCCCTAAAGAGAAAGAACCTCCCCATCATGGTGACATTGGGTGGGATAGGTTCCTGTTACGCCAATTTGACCTCCATCTTATATCCATTTGACCTAGCTACAAATTGTGCAATAAAAATAGTCCACCACCATGAACAAGTAATCATGGCCTCTACGAGTTATAGGCAAGCCTCCAACAAAATCCATGGAGATGCTCTCCCAAGGCTTGCTTGGCATTGGCAATAGCATGTACAAACCAAGTTTTGGGTTGCTTGGCTTGCTAGTGATGCAAATAACGTAGTCTCTAACAAACTTCGCCACCTGCTCCTGCATCTTTGGCCAATACACATACCACTGCAGATTTGCCATTGTATTTGTCACACCAAAATGTCCAGCAACCCTAGAAGTGTGTGCTTCTCTCATCAATTGAACTCTCCTATCTTCGGGTATGCATAGTTTTCCCAACTTGTACAACAACCCATCTTGAATGTGGTATTCATTTCCTTCCATGACAACGACCACCTTCTCCTTTAGTTGCTTGTAGACTCCTCTGAAATCCTCATCTCCATCATAATCATCACTCGGAAGTTCATGAGTGAAAGGCTCAAGTTGCATTATCATTATGATTGCTACAATATTATTTAGTGGTGGTCGAGAGAGCATGTCTACTAGTCTATTCACAACTCCGTTCTTGTACTTAATCAATAAATGAAATTGTTGCAAGAAACCTAACCACTTGTAATGCCTCACTTGCTACATCTTGCTCTAACTCTGTAGATATTGAAGAGGTTGATGATATGTGTGTATGATAGTCTCTTTTCCCAAGAGGTAATGCTTCCACTTCTTTACTGCTTGTACAATTAAAGAGAGCTCCTTATCACACATGGGATAGTCAAGCACTGGTCCATGAAACAACTTTGAATGGTAGCACACGGGCCTTCCCCCTTACAAGAGTACTGCCTCTAATGCATATCTAGTAGCATTAGTTTCTAGCTCAAAAGGTCGTTGCAAATTCGACATGACTAGCATTGGAGCATCATTGATTTTTTGCTTCAAGTATTCAAATGCTCCATTTTGTATCTTAACCCGATGAAAGCTCTTTCCTTTGGCAGTTATGGCATGCAATGGTGTTGCTACTATGGAGAAGTTTACAATGAACTTTCTCAAATACTGAATTGCTCCCATGAAACTCCTGACCTCTATCACATTGGTGGGAAAAGGCTATTGGGTGATGGTTGCAATCCTCTCCAGATCTACCCTTAGCTCTCCTCCTCTAATCATGTGCCCAATATATATCACGGAAGTCCTCCCAAACTCACATTTCTACAAGTTGGCAATCAACAAAGTCTTCTTCAAGGTCTCTAATACCTATGTCACATGTGAGAGGTGCTCTTGCCAAGTGTTGCTAAATATTAGTATGTCATCCAGATATATTATTACAAAAATCAATGAAGGGACATAGTACATTATTCATGAGTCTCATAAACATTGTAGGTGCATTACATAATCCAAAAGGCATTACTAACCACTTGTACAAACCTTGTCTTGTTTTGAACATTGTCTTCTACACATCCTATGCTTTGATCCTCAATTGGTGGTAACCTGATTTGAGATCCATCTTAGTGCAAAATTTGGCTTGCTCCAGTTGATCCAACAAGTCATCAATCCTTGGCAAAGGATATATATTCTTGATGGTGATCTTATTCAAGGCACGGTAGTCAGTGCACATTCTCCAGCATCTATCTTTCTTTGGCACCACGATGATGGGGGAACCACATGGTGATGTATTGGGTCCGATGACTCTTTGCTCTAGCAATTGTTGCAGTTGCTTCTTTACTTCATCTACTTCGATGACTGACTTCCTATACAACCCAATGTTAGACAGTGGTGTCGGAAACAATTCAATCTCGTGTTTAACCTCTCTCTTGGGTGGTAGTCCCTGAGGCTCTTGAAGTACTTCCTTGTAGGCTTAAATCAATTGTTGTAGTTGTTGACATTGCTTGCCACTACATCCTTCCAAGGATGCCTTCATCTCCAACTCCTTGTTGCTTCATTTCTCTCAGGAACAACAAGACAAACTTCTTTGTACTGCCCATTATTCTTCTTTCCTGGTGAGCATTGATCAAAGAGAGCTTCACTTTGTCCTGATGTGCTTTTATGGAATAAGCTTTTCCATCCTTGGTTGGCCTATATTGGTTCAATCTCCTTTTGAAAATGGCATCCCTCACGTACAAATATGGACTTCCAAAGATGACTCCACATATGTTTAGAGGGACCACATCTACAACTACTTCATCAACAAAGTTTTGATTGATGACAAACTTAAATTTCCACTGCTTGCTCACTTAAATTCTACATTTTGTCTTACCTAGCCTAGGGGTTATGGATGCGAATGATATTTAGTCTCCAGTCCAATCTTCTCAACGAGTTGTGCAGATATCAAGTTCGATTGTAAACCTGGATCGAACAAACAATCCACCTTGCTTTGCTTCGTGTGGATTTTAATGCAAAAGAGTTCAATCATTGCCTTCTTCTTCTTGTGATTGCAACCAACTAATACCACCTCTTTTAGAAGATTAGTGTAGTTAATCTTCCCTTCTAGGTCTGATGTGTTATCCACCCATTCCTCAACATCCACTAATGTCAATGATTTTTTCTTCTTCTTTTTCTAAAAATATTTGGGGCGCTTCTCAAGGTACAATTTCCAACAATTCTCCTCAGTGTGTCCCTTTCGATCACATCATTTACATTGTTGGATGGAAGGTGTTTCTTCTTGTGTTGCTACCACAATCTTCTTCTCATTCAACTTATTCTTGTTTCTCTTCCGTCTCTGCTGCCTTTGTGGCTCTACTTGCTTGTGAGGATTTGTTTGTTGCTTTCGCTTGTCTCCCTCAAGGTACTATGCTTGGATATTGGCCTCATCAATTGTCTTTGGTCTAAATAACACCAGTTATCTCTGAACCTGAGGTAACAATGCATCCAAATACTTGATGAACATGTTTGGACTTTTGAGAGAGATTCCCATCTAAATTGCTCTTTTCCTTAACTTTGTCGTAAACTCCTGCACTCATTGTCCTTGTCTTTGTTTGAGCAGATAGTCTATCGTGAACTCCTCATACACTATTGGATAAAATTGAGATTTGATCATGTTCTTGAACACCTCCTAATCAGTCAATGGTGGCTCATTTCCTAGTGCTCTTCTTCCTGCATCACTCTCCCACCATGTCAAAGCATGGCATTCCAGCTTCAACTGAGCAAAAGCAATCTCTTGTTTTATAGTTACTTCATACACGTTGAAATACAATTCCACATGTTGTAGTCATTGGTTCAACTTGATAGCATCCATGTCCCCGACATATGGCTTGATGTCCACCTTAGCCTCCACACGAAAAGGTACCTGTGTCTTGTTGTAGATGAACTCTCCCATCTATGGCTCACACTTACGCTCTGCCTCTGGTTTATTTTCTTCCTTCTTAGTGTTCAAGTTTGAGTAGCTTCGAAAGATGTTCTTATTTTATTTGACCAAGACAAAACCCTAAAGAATATTATGATATTATATTTGTTAATATGACCCTATTGTGCCTTTGTAAAAGTCAACCCTATTGTGCCTTGACAAGTAAAATAAAAAGATAAAGTGATAGGTTGGCATAGACCTAATTTTACACTGGCCAAACTACTATTTATAAGGGAGGCTAGCGCCTCATTTGAACACAAAACACACAAGCTCTGTAGCTAGGAAGAGAAAGTGCGCAAGTATTAGAGGGAGATGCTACTGCAGCTAGAAGGTGACGTTGTGGAGAATATTGGTCTACTTCTCGGGTATATCTTGGTTATGTGGTGCACTACTCTTCCCTAGTCAAGGGTTTTGAGAAGGATCTTTTTCTTTGTTAGTTCTCTCTTGGAGAGAGGCATTGTTCTTGGTTGTTGAATCTATATTGAGGAAGTTTGTTGTGTTTTTCTCCTAGAGGGTTTTCCCAGGATAAATATTGTGTATGTTGTGAATGTTATTCTTTCAGTGATTCTTTATATGTAGTTATTGTGCACATTGTTAAAAGTAAAAGAACACTAATCAAATTAACTTCTTAAGATGGAAATTTAACATGGTTTTAGAGCAGGCCTGAAAGAAGGCATTTTCACAACACAAAAGAACTCGTTGAAGAAGTTAAGAGCATAGGAAGACTCTCCTAACCCTAACACACCTCTTCCTGTGCGTAAACTCTCAGTTTGACGAAATTTTGTAAACTACAACTGTTGTTGTAGCTGCTGCAACTACATAAACCCTAGGTGTGACATTTTCCCTGTTTAAGGAGGCCACTGGAGAAAGTGAGCACACCTAGGAACATGCCTAGTCATGGCGAATCTATTCCCTGGACCAAAATTCAAAATTTTACAAGTTGAAAGATTAGGGTTTCCTCATAAACCCTAATTTTGTGACATAACTCATCCTTGGTTCAACAATCTCTTTGATATTGAAGAGCCAAAGGGATATGAGGCCAGAGCCAAATATAAGAAGGATATGATCAAAGTGAAGAGGATCATTGTTGACTCCATCAACAACCACTTGATTTCTCATGTTTCAGCTTTAAAAACCCCAAAGCAAATGATGGATGCCTTATCCCATCTGTTTGAAGTCAAAAACATCAATCAAAAAATGACCATGAGGAAAACTCAAGAATGTGAAGATGCAAAATTCAGAAACCATACAATCTTACTTCACGAGGGTGTCCCAGATTAAAGAACAACTTGAAGCTATTGGAGACTCAATTGAAGAATTTGAGTTAACAATGACCACAATTGAATGGTCTCCCAAATTCTTGGGAATCCTTCATCCAAGGAATCTTCTCTAGAAGGAAGTTAACTAAGTTCAACAGATTGTGGGAATATTGTACTCAAGAGGAAGTCAGATTAGAGGCAAGAAAAGAAAAGATAGAAAGCAATGAATATCAAGCGCTAACAACTCACGCAAGAAAAGGAAAGAACAAGAAAGAAGTTCACTCTCACAAGAAGTTTCAGAAGCCTCATAAAGGACAATATTCTCATAAATATCTCTCGAGGTTCATATGATTCATTTGCCAAAATATGGGACATATTGCAAGAAATTGTCCCCAAGCAAAAGACCAGAATAGAAACAGGAAGTTTAAAAGACATCATGCTCATATCGCAGAAGAAGATGAACCTGATCGAAAAAGAACAAAAGAAGATGATTTAGATGAACCATATCTTCTGTGATATAGGACTTAGTGCTTCTTTTCTTTCCTCATTAGACTTCAAGTAGTAAAAGAATTGGAGAATTTTTGTGTAAATTCTTATATCATGAGGGCCATGTGGAAATTGTGAAGAAGTATCATTATTCATCCAGACATCGTACAGATCAAGAAAGCAGTCTGACAATGCACACTCCAGGTATGCACCCTTCATTTTTATTTCAGTTTTAAGTTTAATAACATTAGACTTTATGCATTTTATCTTAGCTTGTTGGATCATTATCCCTGGTACAAGAATCCAACAAGGTCTCATTTAAAGTCAAGAGATAGTTTATGTGCTCGGGGGTGGTATGTGTGCCTATGGTTGGGTGACAATAATGTAATATTGTCTATGGTGAAACGAGCACATTAAAATTCTAAAAGCTAATGTCCCTAGTACTAGAGCTCATCAGTATCATGTATGGCTCACAGTGTCCTGCAGTTTCCCGATGAGAAGACCTAGTCAGTGAACGATGAGGCCACCTTGACACGAAGCATAATTCGTTTGAAATCTGAATCAATTTTTCATATTAAGACTTGGTAACCAACACCAAGTATATCTTGCATAGACTCTGAGGATAGTATAGGCTCAGAGGGAGCCAATTTACTCATGCAGGGAGCAATACACCTGTAGGACAGATAATACCAAAATCAAAGAAATACTTCCAGTGCTTGTAAATACAGCCAGTTAGATCAACTATAGAAGAACCATGATCCATTAAAAGAGGCTGATGCACTATGAGATTCAAAGGGAGCAAATGAATCTGTTGTTGTGATAGAATAGAGGAGCTACTCTCAGAGTTCAACAACTATAGTAAGAATGGAGTAGTCGTTCTCAGTTTCAGAGAGAGCAGCTGCAAGCACAAAGTCCCAGTTCCAGAAGGAACAGTTGCAGAAAGAGTAGAGGACATACTGTCAGGAAGTGAGACAGATAGTGCTTTGCGAAAAGCAGATAGGGCGAGCATATGATTGAGCGGATTGAGTTGTAGTTGAGCAAGTGTTCTGGTTTGGTACAATTTGATTTGGTTCATTGATATATTTGACGACCATGAGGACAAATATATGTTTTTCCATGAACACATTGAGTTAGTACATGATCGAGCCTAAACATGTTCACCTGATTACGGAAAAACATGTGATAAGGTACCTGAAGGGTACAATTGTTTATGGACTCAGATATATCTCGGATCGCGAGATAAGACTGCAAGGGCTACACAGATTCAGATTGGGCAGGCAGTGTCATAGACTGAAAAAGTACATCCAGATGTTGCTTTAGTTTGGGATCAATTGTGATCTTGTGGCTCAGTAGGAAGCAGACTTGTATGGCACTCAGTTTCGCAGAGGCAGAGTATGTGGCTGCATGGTCAGCTTGTGGCGAAAAAGTTGATTATCGAATTGTTTGATCTCGAGTTGGAGGAGACTTGTATCTTTTATGACATCCAAAGTTGCATAAAGTTGTCAGAGAACCCAATGTGTCATGACAGGTCCAAGCATGTCGAGAAATGGTACAAAAGGGAGCAATGAAGCTCCAATATGTTCCTACCAACGAGCAGGTAGCATATGTTATGTCGAAAGTGAAGTTTGAGTACTTCAGAGACAAGCTTGGTGTGGTCCAAAAGGATGTTCCCCGGTAGAGGGAGTGATGTGTTCCCGAGTATCGGGAAGTAATGTGTACCCCGATAGAGGGAGTGATGTGTTCCCTAGTAGCGGGAAGTGATGTGATCCACAGTAGTGGGAGATACCTCAACGTAGGTTGGTATGCTACTCCATCGCAAGCTGGTATGTTACCCTAGCATAGGTTGGTATGCTACTCCAACGCAGGATGGTATGCTACCCCAACGCAGGATGGTATGCTACTCCAATGCAGGTTGGTATGCTACTTCAACGCAGGCTGGTATATTACCCCAGCGCAAGTTGGTATGCTAGTCCAACGTAGGTTGGTATAGTACCCCAACACAGATTGGTATGCTACTCCATTGCAGGTTGGTATGATACCCGATCACAGGTTGATATGCTACTCCAACGTAGGCTGGTATGCTACCCCAACATAGGTTGGTATGGTACTCTAATGCAAGTTGGTATGCTACCCCAACGCAGGTTGGTATGCTACTCCAACGCAGGTTGGTATGCTACCCCAACGTAGGTTTGTATGCTACTCCAATGCAGGTTGGTACGCTATTGTTGACGTCGAGGAACTAGAGAGTCCCCAACACCAACATTTCAACCTCCCGTGGGGCTAGACAGGAAGAGACGGGAATATCACCCTAGGCTTAAAGCCCCAGAAAAGAAGACACATTGAGCTCCAGGCTAAATATTCTCTAACCTACAGTCCAAGCGTGAGTCCTTCCCCTTATATTTTACTTTTTAACAATATTTGATTTTTTTGCGATTCATAATTTTATTATTTTTATGTGGGAGTTTATACATTTGAAATAACAAAATTTAATTTACTAAAGAAAACACAACAATAAAATTGAAAATGAAAAGTCTTTTGTTTTGTATTTATTTCAACAAAAAGTAGCTAAAGCAAAACTAACCAAAAGTTAGAGAAAGTTAATACTCAAGTGGTTAATTAAAAGAGTAATTTAATAAACAAGAAATTGATTTAATAACTATTAAAAATTAATTATGAAACATTAATTATAAATAATGTAAAGGATTGGTCTTTTAATAACTTTTCTTTTTTTTAAGTTAAAACAAGATGAACTACAAAAGAAAACTAAACAAATGAATCAAGAAGGATAACATCAGTTAGTACCAAGAAGTAAAATGAAAGGAAATTATATACATAGCGCTACAATAATCACAATTTATTATTATTATTATTTTCAAGTTTGGATTTAAGTTATTGGATTAATAAAAATAGAGAAAACTAAGATTTAACAGAAAACAAATAAGAAATAAATTTAATGCGTAAGGATTTTGATTCCAAGTTAAAATTTCTCCTCTTACAATTCATGGAGTTCCAGAATTACAAATCTCTACGTAGACTTGGGTCAGGGATATGGTCTTTAGCCATTCTAGAACAAGGTTACAATAGAAAGACCAAGAGTGAAAAGAAAGAAGCAAGCTTAGTCAAAATGGGATGGAGCGATGGCGGTGATAACATAAGGTGAGGACCTGCACATCAGAAACTGATTAGCGCTGAAATGAAATCAGGCTTAACTACAACAAGTTGACAAGAAAAAATTTCACCTTATAAAACCCAGCAAAGCTCATCCTCCCTTCGTCCATTCGCTGCTTCACAAGACCCCCTGATGCCGACAATTCCATCAATCCTTACTGAAAGAGAGGATGGATGATGAATTTAAAAGAAAAACCTCATTGCTCCAAGCATACCTCTGTCAGAGTTTTCTTCTCTGAAATTTTCCTCTCCCTTAGTTGGTTGTAGGTTGCCTTCTTTATATTGTTTGATAGGTCGTTCCAATAGTTGTGGTAATTAAAGTCGAATTAGTTTGGGCAACGGAAGCGAACCGGTTTTGAAACACACCTTTGTTTAATAATATGATTCGTAATTACTTTAAGAACCTCATTTATCCACGTGACAAGTTTATTTTTTCCGAATATCATGGATGAAGATAATCCAATGCTGTTGTTTGAAGTTTGTGGCATGCTACCAAAGTCTAGCTTTATACTTATCTATACTACCATCTGATTTAAACTTGGGTTTGTATATCCATTTGCATCCAACGGGCTTCTTATCTTTAGGTAATTCAGTCAATTCCCAAGTATTGTTTTTCATTATAGATTCATATTCTTCCTCCATTGCATTTC
>SNQJ01S0011170.1:141665-185643 GCA_010110895.2 Picea sitchensis
CTTTAACGGACATGCGCAACAATACCTTTGCCTTGTTTTCGCGCTTCTCCCAGTCTTGGATCTGTGCTGCTGTCGCACCTCCTACCACTGCTGTCGCACCTCCTGCTGCTGTCGCACCTGTAGCCGCAACAGGTTTCAGTTCGATTCTATTCGCAATGTTCCAGACACCATAGCCCTCCATGAGCGTCTGCATCTTGAACTTCCAGTTAATGAAGTTCGATCCATCTAGCTTGTTGGCTTCGTTGAGGTATGTCTCTGCCAGCGGATTCGCCATTGCTGCAATGTAATCTCTGCAAGAAAATCACCAAAGATGTGCAACGTTTTGTCGCTCTGCCTTCGGATACCACCGATCCGACTCAATCTATCTCTGTTCTCAATCTATGCATGCATGCAACTTAATATCCAAAATATCTCCACTTTTTAAAAACTTATAACTCCCTCTTTTAAAAAAAAAATTCACTTCACCTCTCTTATTTAAAATATCCACTTTAACAACCTCCACTTTAATAAACCTCACCTCATAATTCCTTAGCCACTTTAAGTATTAAAAAAAACATTTCCATAAAAGAAACCTTTAATTTAATACACATGCATGTATTTACCAAAAAGCAATATTTAACACCACTCAATAAACTTCAAATAAAACTCACGCTCAAACTTTAACATACATGCAACCTTCACGCGTTTCAAAAACTCTTCCTCCAAACTAATCCACTTTAACATATAAAGCGTATCCACTTAAAAAAAAAAAACGTGAGTGAGCTTCCACGCATGCGAACTTGAGCACGCACCAGGCATGCAAACTTGAGCACGCACAAAAATAGGTTCACACCGAATCCCAGCAGCCACACCAAAGTCCACGGATCTTCTTGCTCACGGATCTTTAAAACCTCCACGCTGCATGCACGTATTCACTCCCTTCAATCTCACGCTGCATGCACACGCTGGAATTGACTGAGTCCGCACCTCCCGAGTGTCTCGACTGCGGGAATATGTCGATTGTCCGCACTTCACGTATTGACCGCCTGCGGGAATTTCTCCTTCTCGTTTCGCTCGTAAGTTTGAGTAGTATTCCTCCGCACCCTACCAGAGGAGAGACCTGCGAACCTCTCCAATTTCCGCACCTTCTTTTCGCGGCTCCGCACCTTCTCCTCGTGGCTCTGATACCAAGATAAAATATGCGGGGCAAACAAACACGGTGAGGCTACGCTCACTTCTTGATATTAAACGAAGACGGATTACATCCTTATATAGGAAAAGACTCCCCGAGTCGGCTACATGCAAACCAAAAGACAACTAGACAACTGACTCTTAACTGGCGCTTACAACACGCGCTTATTACTGAAGCTAATCAACTAGTTAACATCTCCATTATTTCCAAGTCTCCCCCTANCAACAAACCCTTCAGGTTGAGTAAGGTAAACCTCTTCCTTTAACTCACCATTCAAAAATGCAGATTTAACATCTAACTGATGCAACTTCCAATGAAACTTTGTAGCTAAAGCAATTAACATTCTGATAGTATTCAATTTAGCTGCTGGTGCAAATGTTTCAGCATAATCAAAACGACTATCGGAAAGATGAAGCATAAAACCAAAACTAGAGGGTTTGATGAAGCAGGGTGTTGCTACAACAAGGCCTTTTCAGCAAACACTAGAGAAAAAATGACCCTAAGTGTAGTAGACCTAGGCTTAAGACGTCTCTCTCTTCTTGGCCTCTAGATAGTATGGCTAGCAATAAAAGAAGAAAGGAGGGGAGTGTAGCAACGACTAGGCTCTCTCCTTCTTCAATGGCTGAAATTTTTTCCTAAAGGGGACATGAGACAAGGACCTACTTGTGTGCTTGTCACCTAGGGTTTTGTTCAGCAAAATCATAAACATATGCAAGAAATTAAACTACAACCATTCATTCAAGAAGTTTTGCAGAAAAATACTTACAATTCACCAAGAAACATCAATGCAAACACTAGTTGTAACACCTTCCTTCAAGAGAAATGCCAAAACATGCCAAAATAATCTTCCTTCAACAAGTGCGCAAAACAAAAATCAGCCAATAACCCAAAAGAGGGTGCAAATTTAAGACCTCACTAATGTGTGAGTGACTTTTTATGAAAAAATGAAGGTAAAAATCCTTCATTTATACAATACCATGACCTAATTTTAGATTTTAGGTCATGAAAAAGGTTGACAAGGCCAAAATACTAAAATCATACTGTTTTACATTAAAATGTTAAATCTGAACCCAAATCAAGCTGAAAAGAGATAAAAATCCCCTCTAAGTGGAATGCTAGCCTCTTCCAGGGAAAATGAAGCATCCTGGAGCAAAACGTTAGCCCTCTTTGGGCTTCTCCAACCTGCCACACATGCCAACACTGCTCCATCTGCCTCCCAAGACGTCTAATAGGATGAATGACGTCATGGTCATCAAGGGTGACGTCCCAGGCCTTCCAAGGCTAACGTTCCACTAAAAAGGGCTCAACCCCCTTAGGTCAAGCTGTGTCGGGGTGCCTCTGGTGGAACGTCCTCTGGTGGAACATGTCGGGGTGCCCCTGAACCATCTCTGGTGGAATGTCCTCTGGTGGAACGTGCCGGGGTGCCCCTGATCCATCTCTGTCCCATCTCTGCCCTTTGATGGGGTCTCAACATTCACCTGGTGGGCTCTTCAGCCCCATGGAGGTCCGAACTGATCATCTCCCCATGTGTATCGGTCCAAATGGTACCTGTCCGTTGGGCATGGTCCTGCACATCAAAAGCTACGCCCTCCATGGGCTCATTAGTCACAGGGATCATAGCAATGCCAATCACATTTCATCATTAATATTATTAAACATGTGCATAAAATCCCTAATACATCAGTCAACAACTCAAAGACGTTACACAAGCCTACAATACAAGTATGGAGAAAAGGACAAGACGTTCTATTGGGCTAGTGACCACTGGAAAAGGAAAGTTCCTGGAGGGGACCTCATCCAAGCCATGTAAATGGGTGATGTGGTCAGGGGATGTCCAAGCATCTGGGTGCAATAAGGGCTAAGGATGCAAGAAATGTTACCTATTGTTGCCTTTGTTAGAAGGTGAGTTGTACCTGTCACAGATGCATTCTTTCCAAGCCCATTCTTGCCTTTTATTCTTTTATCTTTTATTGTTTTTTTTATTTTTTTGTTCAAGATCTAATCAGGGGACACTGCCCTGGCGTGGTGACCAGTGGTGACAGTGTTACCCACAAGTACTTTCATAGAGATGAGAAGGATGGCTCGTGATGAAACCCCCTTTCCCTTGGCCATGCAACCAAGAGTCACTACCTTGGCGTGGTAACCAACTGGTGGCAATGTCATACTGCTAGATACCCATGGACTTAATAGGCTGGCTCATGATAAGACCCCCTATCCTCTGGCTAGGTCTTGTTTTATTATTTTTCAGGGTCCCTCTTGTTTCTTGCTGAGAAGTCTTTTATTGTTTTTTCGAGGATCCCTGGGCGAAGCATCTCGAGGTTTTATTCTTAGGATTTTATCTTTTACCAACTTGGTTTTACCTTCTGGGCCTTTAGCGCCTTCTTCCCACTAGATAAGATGCAATCCTGAAAATAGGTCAACCCAGTGCCCGGACAAGTGGAATGGGATAGGTGAGTGGGAAACGAGATGGAAAAGCGATGTTGTGAAGGGAGCGTATGATGGCTTCTGAGAAAATCCCCCCAGTGGAAAACCAAAACCTACAGACATAGGCTTGCTAGGGCATCCTGTCAATCTCCCCAAACATGGTCAAGTGGGCGAGTGTAAGATCCAAGCAGTTGTTAGAAATAAAAGGAATCAGATGCACATATTCAAAGGGTTTGATGATCAAAGTGACACATACCATGATACCTAGACTAATTACCTCATGGAGCAAGAACCATCTCTGACACAGGACCAAGCCGATGGTGATGGATGTTGTTGCTGCTGACAAGATGAAAATGTTGGAAGAAAGAAAAGGTGGGCCCTCCAGGGCCATGGTAAAGTCAATCCTGCTCTCAACACTCCATGTCTAGGACCTATGCTCCAACTCGGGGACATGTGCTCACCGTAGAGCGCATGAGAACCTCAACATCTTTGGCACAACTCGGTGACCTACTTGATCTCAATAGAAGAATCAGTAACAAAATTGGGGTGGTAATGTCACCCCAACATACATGTATAGACCGAAATAAAACAATCAATAAAAGTGATGTGAAAGCAAACTAATATGCAAATGCAAATGATATAATACACGAATGCAAAATGCCTACTTACCTGTACTTACTTGTGAAGTTAGGTTCCCCCACCTTGGTGGGGTTTGAGGAGGCGACCGTTGATCGGTAATGGGCGCCTTCTTCCTTCCAAAGTGGACAAATAGTAGGAGTTATCAATCGATTCTCGTCCAACTTTGAAAGGTCCGAGCCATGATTGAGTGCTTCCTTTGATGTTGGTTGGCTCTCCTTTCTGGGTGTCCCACATCCATACTACATCTACTTCCTTGTACTTCCTGATCGTACACTTGGTTGTCCCTTGGATGACCCTAGTGTATTGTGCAGAGGGAGGAGGGTGGGCTTCTGCTATAAATACTTCTTGTTGGGACAGATGAATCTGTACGTCGTCTTCTGGTCTCTTTAGTATTTGCACAGTCCCGGTTTCCTTGCCTTTAAACTCATCTAGGAGTTGTTGGTATTCTTCTCATTTAATCTGATCAAAGTCCTCTTTTGTCACGAAAGGCATATCCTCAGAAGAAAACTTATGAAGAGTTTGTATGATCTCATCATTTGCCTTGTCATTTTTGACCGGATGACTAGGTTCTTGCACATGGGTTTCAGTTACTGGCTCATTCAGGAGACGACCAATGATTCCATATTTCAAAGTAAATTCTATAAAAGAAAGGTCCATCTCAAGGGTGTCGCCCAACATTGAAGCAAATTTCCTAGATAACAACATTCCCCACACATCCGGGACGTCTACTATCACGATGTCCATGTGGATTACTTTCTTGGGGTACTCTTTAAGGAAAATTTATACATTTTCAAATACTCCATGTGTGGGTATGGCTTTTGATTCGAAGCCACACACATTCTTGTAAGGGTGTGTGACTTTCAACCCTAGTTGTTGCATGACTTTAAAGGGCATTATGTTGGCACCTGCCCCTATATCCAACATGCAGTTGTTGAGGCTTTTGTTGTTCATTACTAAAGTCATGAAGAAGGAGGGTTTTCACCGTATTGGACCTTGAAGTGATCGTCTTGTAACATAATAGGGGGGTCCATGGGTCCATCTAATCCTTGAAAGAAATTGTCAAAATGTTCTTTGACAGATGGCACCTTAATGATTTCTCTTAGGGGAATGGTTACATGCATCTTGGATAGTGCCCCTTCAAAGTCAAAATTTAAATCAACCCTTTCAGTCTTGGATGTTTTAGGAAGGAACACATCCAAAGAAGGGGGTTTTGTTTGCTCAACGATAGGTTGGCTCAATTTATTTCTTCTATACACCTAGAACTCTTGTTTCTTCAATTTTTCTTTTGATTCCTGGTCTAGCTTGTTTATTACTGCCATTCTAGCTTTCCTGGCAGCTTCTCTTATGACCTCTTGATGTTCGTTAGCTGAGATATTTATTTGAGGGACTTCCATGAGATGGCCCATATTGTTCACTTGTTGATGGCCATCATCATTGTAAGGACATTCATGCTCCCAATGTGCTTCGCTGCATTCAAGGCAACAAGGGTTTTCATCAACAACGTTTGTAGGGGCTAAGGTGTTTGGAACCTCTTGCTCATTCTTTGGCTTATAAAATTGGTTCCCCTTTTGAAATCGCCCTTTGTACAGGACCTTGGGTGATTAAATTTGGGATCTTTCCAAGTTGACTATCCTACTCATCATTTGTTCTTGATTCTTCACGATACCATCCATAGAGGCTTGCAACTTGGCTATAACGACACAAAGATTTGAGGTAGGTTCAGCATTGTGGACTATCTTTGGTTTGGTGTTCACTTTCCCCCTTGGATTTGTGAAAGGATCATTCTTAGATGATAGGAGGTTGCCCTCAATTCTAGTAGCGAGCTCTTGGGCTTCTTGAATTGATTGGGGGTTTTTGTCTTTGAGAATATACCCTAATTTTCCATTGAAAGACTTGGTGTAGATGTGGACAAGGTAATCATCTTTCAGATGATGGCTTGTAGGTATCTTTTGCAGCAAGGTCTCAAACCTAGTATGGAACTCCCGAATAGACTCATTTTCATGTTTCCAAAGGTTATTTAGTCGGGTAAGGAGCATGTTAGGGTCTTCTTTGATACTCCACCTCTTGAGAGAGAACTCTTCTAGTATGTCCATGGTTTTAATGCTACCATTGGGAAGGCTCAGGTACCAACACCTTGAAGCATCATAGAGGGTAGCAGAGAACAACTTCATGACTAAATCTTCAGCATCATCACTGATGGGATGAAGCTGAAAAAATGCCCAAAAGCTGCTCATGTGCTCCGCGGCACTGATTGCATCAGTACCGGTAAATTTAGGCAACCACTTCTCATACTTGGGTGGCATTTGCCTAGGGTAGCCTGGTATGGTTGACATGTCTAGTGGTTTGAAGAGAGTAGATGACCATTGTCTTTGATTGTTGGTTGGGTTCGCTATAGTGGTCTGAGAACTAGACATGGTTTTCAAAGGAAGACTCTTTCCAAAAAGTGATTTTACGACAGGAGAGTTCTTAGGAGTCTTCCTTTTGAAAGATAAAGGAGGATTATTGAACCTCTTTGTGGTTTGTGGAGTCGCCAGACAGTTTACTTGAAACTACCAAAGAAAAGGGAAAACAACCTAGTGGAGTCGCCAGGTAAGCTTGTAAGAATAAGATTCTCTGAGGCAAGGCTTACAGAAAAGTGTCGTCTGAGGAAGGTTTGACTTAGTGTTCCCAAGCAATGATGCCAAAATGTTATCGCACAGTTTGTAGCAAGGATTAAAGCTTGAGGTTTGAAGTTCAAACTGGCGTAACATGAACCAATCCCACCCAATGTCACCACAATGGGATGGTTCTTTCTCTTTAGGGAGGTGAGGCCCAGGGGAGACATCCCTGGTGACCTGGGGTTTTGAGAAGGCAAGAGGATAATAAGACAAGGATAAATTCCCCCCTCACAAATCACCACTGAGCAGATAGTCCTGGATAAACAACCAATAATAAAGTAAACCCCTCAAAAGATATACCTGCCTGAGACAAAGCAACAACAAATGATATATGCAAGCTAATTCAATGGGTTAGTACTTCAGAATAATAGATGACCATCTGATAAACATATAAGAAATTTTAGTAATAAATATTGACGAAGTCAATGTTTATAAATAGCAATGAAAAGTATCACTTCACCAATAAATACTGGAGCAATGTGGCATTCAATGTAATAGATCAACACTTCATTCAATAAATGCCTTAAATCATCATTCAATTTCGTATAAAGAAACATTTAGTTGTACCAATGATATAATAGCCAGGAAGGACGACAACAATAGGTTAGTTAGGTTAGTTCCTAGGCTAGGATTAGTAGTTAGGGTTTGATTCAAAGTGTTTGAGAGTTGTTTGTGATAAAGGTCACTTCAGCGCATGAGGTCCTAGGATTAGTGCCTTAGGGTTAAATGGAGTCAATAATGAAGGACGCAAGAGCTAAAGGAGACAAAAGTCAAAACGGCTAAGGACTAGAGGGAAAGACTTTGAGGTGTTGCTAAGGCAAGGCCTCAAAGTCAAAACCCTAGGGGAGAGAGGCTCACTTTGGTGTAGATGAACTAGGCCTCAGTGCTCTCTCCTCCTTCCTTAAATTGAATGGCAAAACGACTAGCTGAAAGATGAAGCATAAAACCAAAACTAGAGGATTTGATGAAGCAAGGTGTTGCTAAAGCAAGGCCTTTTCAGCAAACCCTAGAGAAAAAATGGCCCTAAGTGTAGTAGACCTAGGCTTAAGATGTCTCTCTCTTCTTGGCCTCTATATAGTACGACTAGCAATAAAATAAGAAAGGGAGGGAGTGTAGCAACGACTAGGCTCTCTCCTTCTTCAATAGTTGAAAATTTCTCTCAAAGGGGACAAGAGACAAGGACCTACTTGTGTGCTTGTCACCTAGGGTTTTGTTCAGCAAAATCATAAACATATGCAATCAATTAAACTACAACCATTCAATCAAGAAGTTTTGTAGAAAAATACTTACAATTCACCAAGAAATATCAATGCAAACCCTAGTTGTAACACCTTCCTTCAAGAGAAATGCCAAATCATGCAAAACTAATCATGTTTCAACAAGTGTGCATCACTAAAATGAGCCAATAACCCAAGAGAGGGCGCAAATTTCAGACCTCACTAATGAGTGAGTGAGTTGTGATGAAAAAATGAAGGTAAAAATCCTTCATTTATACAGTACCATGACCTAATTTTACATTTTAGGTCATGAAAAAGGCCGACAAGGCCAAAATACTAAAATCATATTGTTTTACATTAAAATGTTAAATCTAAACCCTAATCAAGCTGAAAAGAGATAAAAATCCCATCTAAGGGGGATGTTATCCCCTTCTAAGGAAAATGAAGCATCCTGAAGAAAAACGTTAGCCCTCCTTAGGCTTCTCCAACCTGCCACACGTGCCAACACTACGCAGTCTGCCTCCCAAGACGTCCAATAGGATGGATGACATCATGGTCATCAAGGGTGACGTCCCAGGCTGTCCAAGGCCAACGTTCCATTGAAAAGGGCTCAACCACCCTAGGTCAAACTGTGTCAGGGTGCCTCTGGTGGAACGTCCTCTTCTTCTCCGGTGCAAAGCCCCTGATCCATCTCTGTCCTGTCTCTGCCCCCTGATGGGTCTCAACATCCACCTGGTGGGAGCTTCAGCCCCATGGAGGTTCAAATTGATCATCTCCCCATGTGTACCTGTCCAAATCGTACTTGTCCGTCGGGCATGGTCCTGCACATCAAAAGCTACGACCTCCATGGGCTCATCAGTCACAGGGATCATAGCAATGTCAATCACAGTTCATCATCAATATTATTAAACGTGTGCATAAAATCCCTAATACATCAGTCAACAGATCAAAGACGTTACACAAGCCTACAATACAAGTCTGGAGAAAAGGACAAGACGTCCTATTGGTCTAGTGACCATTGGAAAAGGAAAGTTCCTGGAGGGGACCTCATCCAAGCCATGTAAGGGGTGATGTGGTCAGGGGATGTCCAAGCATCTGGGTGCAATAATGGCTAAGGATGAAAGAAGTGTTACCTGTGGGTGCCTTTGTTAAAAGGCGAGATGTACCTGTCATAGATGCATTCTTTCCAAGCCCATTCTTGCCTTTTATTCTTATTCTTTTTATTCTTTTATCTTTTATTGTTTTTTTTTCTTTTTTGGTTCAAGAGATAATCAAGGGACACTGCCTTGGCGTGGTGACCAGTGGTGACAATGTTACCCACAAGTACTTTCACAGAGATGAGAAGGCTGACTCATGATGAGACTCCCTTTCTGTTGGCCATGCAACCAAGAGTCACTTCCCTGGCATGGTAACCATCTGGTGGCAATGTCATACTGCTAGATACCCATGGCCCTAATAGGCTGGCTTGTGAAAAGACCCCCTATCCTCTGGTTAGGTCTTGTTTTATTATTTTTCAAGGTCCCTCTTGTTTCTTGCTGAGAAGTCTTTTATTGCTTTTTCGAGGATCCTTGGTTGAAGCATCTCGAGGTTTTATTCTTAGGCTTTTATCTTTTACCAGCTTGCTTTTACCTTCTGGCCCTTTAGCCCGTTCTTCCCACTAGATAAGATGCAATACTGAAAATAGGTCAACCCGGTGCCCGAACAAGTGGAATGGGATGGGTGAGCAGGAAACAAGATGGAAAAGCGATGCTGTGAAGGGAGTGGATGATGGATTATGAGAAAATCCCCCCAGTGGCAAACCAAAACCTACAAACACAGGCTTGCTAGGGCATCCTGTCAATCTCCCCAAACATGGTCAAGTGGGCGAGTGTAATATCCAAGCAGTTGTTAGAAATAAAAGGAATCAGATGCACATATTCAAAGGGTTTGATGATCAAAGTGATACATACCATGATACCTGGACCAATTACCTCATGGAGCAAGAACCATCTCTGACACATGACCAAGCCAATGGTGATGGATGTTGTTGCTGTTGAAAAGATGAAGATGCCAGAAGAAATAAAAGGTGGGCCCTCCAGGGCCATGCTAAAGTCAATCCTGCTCTCGGTACTCCATGTCTAGGACCTGTGGGCCTCGAGACATGATCTCCTAGTTATCCCTGAAAGTGGGGGATAACAAGAGGCAATCACAGAAACAATAGAGACACTAGATTATCCCGGGAAACCGTCATGGGGGAGAAAACCCAACAAAAACTTCCTCAATATAGATAGACCAAAGACCGAACATAATATCCTCCTCCACTCCTTCACTAGGAAGAGTAGCGCACTACTTATCCAAGAGATACCAAGACATAGACCAAGAACCTCCTTGAAGTCAGACCTAGTTGCAATAACAATTCCTCCAAGACTTGCACACTTATTCATAACTACTGAGCTAGTGTGGTGTGTGTGTCCAAATGAGTCACTAGCCTCTCTTATAAATAGTGGTCTAGCCAGCCTATAATTAGGTCTGGGCCGACCTGTCACTTTACCCTCTTAATTTACAATTAACTGTCAAGGCACAATACGACCGACTTTTACTAAGGCACAATAGGGCCTAATTAAATATAATATAATAATATTATTCAACTCTCTCTCAGGTAGAATATTCTTCGAAGTAACAATATTTCAAGACGTATTACTATCTAGTATCTGTACATTCAACATTGTAATACATTTTGATTTTCATGACTTAATGAGAATGTTGCAGCTTATGGTTCTAATTTCTTGTGGGTACAATATTTTTCATTTGATCATCATTGATGTTACAATGTATAATGAATCATGATTCATCATTTATGTTATATGTTTAAAGTTTTGTGTTATTTAAATCTTCTAGTTTCTGACAAAATATGAATCTTTATGTCTAAATTTCATTTTTGTATGTGTAATTTTCAATTTTTTTTCATATATATAAACATGTCTTTCGTGTCCTATTTTCAGGGTCAAAATTTCATGTGTTGGACACTCGTATTTCCGTGTCCTTCGTGTCCTGTGTCATCGTGTCAGGTGACTTAGTGGAGGGATAATGTCAATATGCAATTTTTGGACTATGTTACTGTTGTGCCAGGCATCAACAACCCTCCTTTTTCTCGTTTTCCTTGCTTAAAAAAACCTCACTCTAGAAAATGGAGCCCCTTCATTTTCTCTTCTTTGAAATCTCCTTGACTTGTGTTTTCTTGATGATTTCTCCTCCCACTTTAAGCTTGCCACTTAAGTTTCATATTCTGGTTGAATTTGCATCTTTCAACTTTGGGCACTTAAGAAAAATTTTGAAGACAAGTTTTTCTTTTTCAAACTAGTTAATGAAATATTCTCCGGTGTACACCGAAGGAGTTACCACAAACTCCCCTAATGTACACAAGAGGATTTCTTTCTAACTGTTCTGGTAGCCGTCGAAACATTTCCCATGAACGTTGCCGAAATGCTAAATATGCCACCAAAAAACTTAATACAAACTCCTCATGTTTGATCGAAGTAGTTCACACTAACTCCTCCGAGCAAACCGGAGGAGTTCATCCCTATCCCTTCGTCACCATCGATTCGTTTTGAGTCAAATCCTTCGGTATACACTGGGGAATTTGACACAAACTCCCTCAATTTCCAACATAGGACCTCCCTTTAATTCTTCTGGTATAAATGTACAACACCATCTCATCGCATTTATTGCTTTTGACGCTATAAAAGAGCGCTCGCCCTATCCTTTTCACCATTGTTACCGAGCGCCCGATTGAAGACAATACCATTGAGCGACAAAAGAATAAGCCCAAAGATTCCTTGTCCCAACCGATCGCTCTCCCATCCACATGGTCACAAGTGCCAAGTATGCCCTAGTCCGTTCCATAATTTTGTGTTTGTATTGAGGTATGAATATAGGGTTAGGGTTTCCTTTTACTTAGGGCGATGGTCGACTCATCTGTCCCTCGAACCTCGACCCCCCCTGTTGATCATGATTCACACCATCCATACCTACAATACTTCCCCTCTGGTGATGTATAATGATACTTCACACCTAATGCTTGGTTTCCCCTATATCTAGTCACACCATAACCTTGCTCACTCCTTCGGGCCACTAAAAACATGTGAACTACCGATCCTCAAATCGATCCATTGCCAGTCCATAGGGATGTTTCCCCTCTCGGTTTTTAAACACCATCTTATGCAAATTATTGTCCATGGAACTGCTATGACCATGACTCAGAAATCCCTAAAATCATTTTGGAATGTACGATCGCCAATCCAGATTTTTCCTCCACTGATATGTGGAGCCCTAGAAGCTAGCGAAGGAACTATCGATTGAGACCCCGACCGATGGGTGGTCTAAGAACCTGTCTTTCGAAGCATAGGAAACTCAATCCCTTGCAGGCTTGGCCAATATTCAAGACTTAGTTGAATTTTGAGGAGTTTCTTTGTAAACCGATAACCTTCACATCAAAGCCTCCGATTCATTTGGGACTTTTAACATTAACTCCCTCGTTTTCCACCGGAGGAGTTGATGCCAACCTCACTGGTAGCAATCAACACACTTATAACAAAGTCCTTAGGTTTGAACTGGAGGAGTTAACATGAACATCTCCGGTTTCCACACATCGACATCCTTAGCAAAATTTTTGTTGGTTTGTCAGAGGATTCTCAACAAACTTCCCCGGTGTTACCGGAACCCTTCGCACAAATTCTCTCGGTGCACACCAGAGCCCTTTTTATTAACTCCTCCCAGCATTAGCACCAATGATTCCTCATGTATTTTATATAAAATACTTAAACAAATTATTTTTGGATATATATATGTGTTAGTTTGAGTACTCTCTTGGTACTCTCAATAAGCCAAGACATCAAGTTTGAGTTTTTGGTCAAATCTAGGGTTGACCAAGTCAAAGAAGCCATGACCTACTCCATGAAGTCAGAAAACAAGTTATATGGAGCTTCTAACTTCAGAGCGTGGAAGACAAGGATTGACCTCTTTCTTGCCAAGAATAAGTGTTGGACATCGTGAAAGGAAAGATCGTGAAACCAGAGTTTGAAGAAGGAAAAGAGAAAGAACCATAGAACATTGCAGTTATGGAAAATTTCAAAGACGGTGACATCAATTCCATGAGTATCATAGTGGACTCTATAAAAGATGAATTTATACCCTACATCTCCCATATTGACTCATTGAAGAAGATATACGATGCCCTAACAAACCTCTTCTCAGTCAGAAACATTGGACAAGTAATGAGTCTGAAAAATGAGCTCCGTGACATGAAGATGAATGATGATGACAACATAACATCATACTTTGTGAGAATATCTCATTAAGAGATCAACTACAAGCTATTTAACATGCCCTCCTCTCTCTGATGAGCCCATACAAGAGCCTATTTCTTCTGCACAACAAAAGGATGACAAGGTTAGTTGTTTTCCTTCTCGGGATTTTGATGACACCTTGTTCCATGGTTCAAATAATGAAGGAGAAATGGAAGCCTTGAAGGAAGTGAATCCTCCTTGCTGTATAATCAAAGATGAAGGAGCAAATCATGAGGATAAGACAATAATGCATGTTGAATATACCCAAATTCTCGAAGCTCCTACACAAGAAGAAAAATTAAGTTACCCTCCTCTCCAAAATTTTGATGATTGTCCACTTTATGATTTGGGAAAAGAGGAGGAGATGGGTGAGATTTTGAATGTCTTAAATCCTCCATGTTATGATGATGATACTGACATATTTGATATTGATGAGTTCATACATGTTGGAAGACGTAGGTGGGATGCAGTTGGTTATGATATGGATCCCATCTATGACATAGAGAGTCATCTCCAAGTGTTGCCTCTGCAATCATCACAACGAGTTACTCTTGACCAGTGGCAACAAGGAGATGAGATTTTTGCCGATGCTCCCCAAACACCCAAGGTTGACTAAGTACTATATTTTTTTGATGATTTTTGGTCTTACCTTGAGTGATTTGATGAGTACTCCTCCGAGCACTTAGATTTATCCTATGAAAATGACTATCAACCACCACTGTGCTCGGATTTTGATAGGAGTAAGAACATTGTTTGCCTAAAGAAGGATTCTCATGACCTTTTTCTCCAGCCACCTGTTATTACTTTACCTCATTGTTTCATTAAAGGTGTAGTTGGGAAGTATATCTTTTATATTTAGTTTCCTCTGAAGAAAATCCCAGAATACAAGGGTTGGTTGAAAACTACAAGTTCAAGTCTATCATTTTCGTGTTTCAACTTTCCCTTAAGAGCTTTCCAATCATTCGCTAGATCCTTGTGAGTCCCTTCAGAGCGTGAAGACGTCCTGGGTGGCCAGTTTGCAGACCTTTTGAGTTAGTGTTATGAACCTTGGATCTTTCATGCCCCTTCCTGAAGTGGATTGAGCACTTTCATCAGAGATTGATGTGGCATGATTTTATCCCTCACAGCCGCCTCCATGAGTTAGACTTTGTGATTTCCAATGATATGATATATATTCTAACCCATGACGTTTTTGTGCTTGACTTATCACTATTTTGGTTTATGATGAATCACAAAGGAATGTATCGTGGGACGTTGCTGGATTGGCTTCACTGGTTGTTTGACTACACCCAACATCCAGCCAACAGGTAAGTACAGGTGAGTGTTTTTCTTTACATTTGCATTTATGATTGCTTTATTTCAATCTTATATATTATATGTATGCTCGGGTGGCATTATCCCCCCATTTTGTTACTGATATTTCTATTGAGATCAAGCAGGTAAACAGGTTATGCTAGAGATTCTAAGGTTCTCATGCGCTCTATGATGAGCACATGTCCCCGAGTTGGAGCCAGATGTTATCCCCCAATTTTAGAGATAACTAGGAGATCATGTCTCGAGGCCCAAAGGTCCTAGACATGGAGTATCGAGAGCAGGATTGACCTTAGCATGGCCCTGGAGGGCCCACCTTTTCTTTCTTCCAGCGCCTTGTCTTTTTAGTAGCAGCATCATCCATCACCATCGGCTTGGTCCTGTGTTAGAGATGGTTCTTGCTCCATGAGGTAATTATTCCAGGTATCATGGTATGTGTCACTTTGATCATCAAACCCTTTGAATATATGCATCTAATTCCTTTTATTTCTAACAACTGCTTGGATCTTACACTTGCCCATTTGACCATGTTTGGGGGGATTGACAGGATGCGCTAGCAAGCCTGTGTCTGTAGGTTTTGGTTAGCCACTAGGGGAATCTCTGAAAATCCATCGCCCGCTCCCATCACAACACCACTTTTTCATCTTGCTTCCCACTCACCTATCCCAGTCCACTTGTCCAGACATTGGGTTGACCTATTTTCAGGACTGCACCTTATCTCGTGGGAAGAAGGGGCTAAAGGCCTAGAAGGTAAAAACAAGGTTGTAAAAGATAAAAGCCTAAAAATAAAACCTCGATATGCTTCACCTAGGGATCCCCAAGAAAGCAATAAAAGGCTTCTCAACAAGAAACAAGAGGGACCCGAAAAAATAATAAAACAAGGCCTAACCAGAGGATAGGGGGTCTCATCACGAGCCATCCTATTAGATCCATGGGTATCTAACAATATGACATTGTCATTAGTTGGTTACCATGCCAGGGAAGTGACTCTTGGTTGCATGGCCAAGAGAAAGGGTGTCTCATCACGAGCCAAGCTTCTCATTTTTGTGAAAATACTTGTGGGTAACGCTGTTACCACTGGTCACCACGCCAGGGTAGTGTTCTTTGATTAGCTCTTGAACAAAAAGCAAGAAAAGATAAAAGAATAAAAGCCAAGAATGGGCTTGGAAAAAATGCATCCATGACAGGTACAACTTGCCTTTTACAAAGGCACCCACAAGTAACATTTTTGCATCCTTGACCATCACTGGACCCACATGTTTGGACATCCTCTGACCACATCACCCACTTACATGGCTTGGATGAGGTCTCTTCCGGGAACTTTCCTTCCGGGACACTAGCCCAATAGGACGCCTTGACCTTTCCTCTAGACTTGTATTGTAGGTTTGTGTAATGTCTTTGAGTTGTTAACAAATGTATTAGGGATTTTATGCACATGTTTAATAATATTGATGATGAAATGTGATTGACATTGCTATGATCCCTATGACTAGTGCGCCCATGGATGGCGTAGATTTTGATATGCAGGATCATGCCTGACGAACAGGTACCATTTGGACCGATACACATGGGGAGATAATTAGTTCGGACCTCCATGGCGCTGAAGAGCCCACCAGGTGGATGTTGAGACCCCATCAGGGGGCAGAGACAGAACAAATATGGATCAGGATTTTTGCATCAGAGAAGAAGAGGACGTTCCACCAGAGGCACTTTGGCAGAGCTTGACCTAGGGGGATTGACCCTCTTTTAGTGGAACGTTGGCCTTGGAAGACCTAGGACGTCACCCTTGATGACGATGACGTCATCCAGCCTATTGGACGTCTTGGGAGGCAAACTGGGAAGTATTGGCATGTGTGGCATGATGGAGGAGCCCAAGGAGGGCTAACGTTTTTCTCAAGGATGCCCCATTTGGCCTAAAAGGGGCTAACGTCTCCTTTGGAGGGGCTTCATGTCTCTTTTAAGCTTGATTACGATTTTAAATTTGACATTTTAATGTAAAACGATATGATTTTAGTATTTTGGCCTTGTCAGCTTTTTTAATTACCTAAAATGTAAAATTAGGTCATGGTATGGTATAAATGAAGGATTTTCACCTTCATTTTTACAACACAACTGACTCACTCATTAGTGAGGTCTGAAGTTTGTGCCCTCTCTTGGGTTATTGGCTGATTTTAGTGATGCACACTTGTTGAAGGAGGATTATTTTGGCATGTTTTGGCATTTCTCTTGAAGGAAGGTGTTAAAACTAGGGTTTGCATTAATATTTCTTGGTGAATTGTAAGTATTTTTCTGCAAAACTTCTTGAATGAATGGTTGTAGTTTAATTTCTTGCATATCTTTATGATTTTGCTGAACAAAACCCTAGGTGACAAGCACACAAGTAGGTCCTTGTCTCATGTCCCCTTTGAGAGAAATTTTTTGCCATTGAAGAAGGAGAGAGCCTAGTCGTTGCTACAATCCCTTCCTTTCTTGTTTTATTTCTAGCCGTACTATCTAGAGGCCAAGAGGAGAGAGACGTCTTAAGCCTAGGTCTGCTACACTTAGCGTCGTTTTTCTCTAGGGTTTGCTGAAAAGGCCTTGTTGTAGAAACACCTTGCTTCATCAACCCCTCTAGTTTTGGTTTTATGCTTCATCTTTCAGCTAGTCGTTTTGCCATTTGAGTTAAGGAAGGAGGAGAGAGCATTGAGGCCTAGTTCACCTACACCAAAGTGAGCCTCTCTCCCCTAGGGTTTTGACTTTTAGGCCTTGCCTTAGCAAACACCTCAAAGTCTTTCCCTCTAGCCCTTAGCCGTTTTGACTTTTGTCCCCTTCAGCTCTTGCGTCCTTCACTATTGACTCCATTTCACCCTAAGGCACTGATCCTAAGACCTCATGCGTTGAACTGAACCTGATCAAAACTACTCTCAAACTCTTGAATCAAAACCCTAACTTCACTAACCCTAGCCTAGGAACTAACCTAGCTAACCTATTGCTGCCATCATCCTTGGCTATTATATCATTGGTGCAACTAAACGTTTCTTTATAAGCAATTGAATGATGATTTAAGGCATTTATTGAATGAAATGTTGATTGGTTACATTGAACTCCATGTTGTTTGAATATTTATTGGTGAAGTGATATAATTTTCATTGTTATTGATAAACATTGACTTCATCAACATTCATTTTCAAATTGCTTATATGTTTATCAGATAGTCACTTATTTACATGAAGTACTAACCCATTGAAATAGCTTGCGTATATCATTTGTTGTTGCTTTGTCCCAGGAAAGTTTATCTTTGGGGGTTTTACTTTATTATTGGTTGTTTAGCCGGGACTATCTATTCGGTGGTGACTTGTGAGGGGGAAATTTATCCTTGTCTTTTAATCCTTTTGCCCTCTCAAAACCCCAGGTCACCGAGGAAATATCCCCTGGGCCTCACCTCCCTAAAGAGAAAGAACCATCCCATTGTGGTGACATTGGGTGGGATTGGTTCCTGTTACACCAGTTTGATCTTCAAACCTCAAGCCTTTATCCTTGCTACAAACTGTGTGATAACAGGCTTAATCCAAGAGAGGGTTGTGAAGCAAGAAAAATAGGGGCATTTGATGATTAGGTTTTAGCAATTTGTGGCTCCCCCGCAACAAATTTTCAATTGGAGTATTCTGGAATGACCCCGTATAGGCAATGGATGAAGATACGATGCAACAAGAACTAGACCTAGAAAAGAAAACAATATCAAGCATCCACTCATCCAAGGTTGGTATTGTTATCCCCACTTTTCAGGGATGACTAGGAGATCATGTCTCGAGGCCCACAGGTCCTAGACATAGAGTATCGAGAGCAGGATTGACCCGAGCATAGCCCTGGAGGGCCCACCTTTTCTTCTTCCATCGCCTTTATATTGTGAGCAGCAGCAGCATCCATCACCATTGGTTTGGTCTTGTATCAAAAGAGGTTCTTGCTTCATGAGGTAATTAGTCCAGGTATCATGATATGTGTCGCATTTGATCGTTAAAACCTTTAAATGTATGCATTTGATTCCTTTTATTTCTAACAACTGCTTGGATCTTACATTTGCCCACTTGACCATGTTTGGGGGGATTGACAGGGTTCCCTAGCAAGCCTGTATCTGTGGGTTTTGTTTTTCCACTAGGGGGATTTCTGAAAAGTCATCGTCCGCTCCCCTCATAGCACCACTTCTTAATCTTACTTCCCACTCACTTATCCCACTCCCCTTGTCCGGGCATTGGGATGACGTATTTTCAGGACTGCACCTTACCTCGTGGGAAGAAGGGGCTAAAAGCCCAGAAGGTAAAACCAAGCTGGTAAAAGATAAAAGCCTAAGAATAAAACCTCGAGATGCTTCGCCCAGGGATCCCCAAGAAAGCAATAAAAGGCTTCTCAGCAAGAAACAAGAGGGACCCAAAAAAATAAAAATAAAACAAGACCTAGTCAGAGGATAGGGGGTCTCATCAAGAGCCAACCTATTAGGACCGTGGGTACCTAGCAGTATGACATTGCCACCAGCTGGTTACCACGCCAGGGCAATGACTCTTGGTTGGATGGCCAAGTGAAAGGGGGTCTCATCACGAGCCAACCTTCTCATCTCTGTGAATGTACTTATTGGTAACACTTTCAACTCTGGTCACCATGCTAAGACAGTGTCCCTTGATTAGCTCTTGAATAAAAGAAAGCAGATAAAAGAATAAAAAGAATAAAGGCAGGAATGGGCTTGGAAAAAATGCATCCGTGACAGGTACAACTCACCTTCTACAAAGGCACCCACAGGTAACACTTTTGCATCCTTGGCCTTTACTGCACCTACATGCTTGGACATCCTCTGACCACATCACCCACTTACATGGCTTGGATGAGATCTTCTTGGGAAATTTCCTTTTCCTGTGGACACTAGCCCAATAATACACCTTGTCTCTTTCTCCAGACTTGTATTGTAGGCTTGTGTAATGTCTTTGAGCTATTGATTAGTGTATTAGGGATTTTGTGCATATGTTTAATAATATTGATGATGATATGTGATTGACATTGCTATGATCCCTGTGACTGATGAGCCCATGGAGGGTGTAACCTTTGATTTGCAGAACCATGCCTGACGGACAGGTACCATTTGGACTGGTACACATGGGGAGATGACCAGTTTGGACCTCCATGGGGCTGAAGATCCCACCAAATGGATGCTGATACCCCATCAAGGGGTAGAGACATGAAAAAGGTTGATTAGAGACCTTGCACTGAAGAAGAAGAGGACGTTCCACCAAAGGCACCCCGACATAGCTGGACTTAGGGGGATTGACCCATTTTCAGTGGGACGTTGGCTCTAGATGGCCTAGGACGACACCAGGAGGCTTATGACATCATCATGAGCGTGTTGGCAGATGGATAGGGTAGTTGGCACGTGTGGCAGCTTGGAGGAGCCCAAAAAGGGCTAACCTCTTACTTCAGGAGGCTGCACTTGCCCTAATAGGGGCTAACGTCACCCTAGAAAGGGGTGACATCCTACATTTTTGCTTGATTAGGGTTTAGATTTGAAAATTTAATGTAAAAACAATATGATTTGATATTTTGGCCTTGTCGGTCTTTTTACCTGACCTAAAATGTAAAATTGGGTCAAGGTTTTGTATAAACAAGGGATTTTAACTCTCATTTTTTCATCACTACTCATTCACTCCTTAAGGAGGTCTGGAATTTGCACCCTATCTTGGGTATTTGGCTGATTAAGTGAGGTATTTCATTATTGGCCTTTGGCTGGACTATCTGTTTGGGTGGTGACTTGTGAAGGGGGGAAACCTTACCTTGGTCTTATTATCCTTTTGCCTCTTCAAAACTCCAGGTCACCGGGGATGTCTCCTCTGGGCCTCACCTTCCTAAAGAGAAAGAACCATCCCATTGTGGTGACATTGGGTGGGATTGGTTCCTGTTACGCCAGTTTGGCCTTCTATCTTATAGCCTTTTCTCCTAGCTACAAACTGTGCGATAACAGGTATCAAGCAGGAAATCCTTAGTGGGCATGACTTCTCCTATAATTAAGGTAATTGTAATGCTTTGCACAATTATGTTTTTTCTTACAAAGTTCATTCAACAATATAACGATCAAATAGAGAGCGATAGGCACAAGATGGTAATGCTACCATAGTCAATAGGTAATAATTTTGATTTTTTGAGAATGTTTGAAGAATTCATTATACACACAAACACACACACACACACACACAATTTTTAATGCAAATCATACACGTTTATATGACAATTTTTAATCTTGTTGGTCGTGATGAATTTATAATGCAAATCATACACATTTCTATTAAAATATTGAGACATATGTTTGATCATATGGCATATGAGATTGTAAAGGCTAAGTTAGAAATAATGCTAGTGGCAAAGGGAGTAACCCATGAAAGAAGATAATACCTTTTAAAGTAACACTCCCGACGAGCTAGTAGACAGGGCCTTCACTCTACTTCAGATCTATGGAAGATAAGGAGAATGTCTCCGATTTTGTGAATTCTTTCAACTCCATCTTTACAAAGTATTATATCTATTGAAAAAACACAATTAGTAGTGCAAGCCATTTTGGGAACAGACAACACGGAAAGGAAAAAACATTCCTTCACGCACAATTGTTGGGTATGTGTTATATTCTTTGCATGACTAGAATTAGTGTCTACGTTGCGCCGAGGGGCCACTAGGCCGTGGGGGTTCTGGGGCAGTGCCCCCAATTTTTTTTTCATCGGTTTTCAAGTCCATTTTTGGGTGGTCCTCAATTTTCGTGTCCATTTTTGGGCATTTTTTTAGCACATGGTTTTTCGTCGATGGTTTTCTATTTTTGGTTAAGGAATTAGGGTTGTTGGCTAATCCAGGTCATTCGATTAGGGTTTTGGATGTCTCTGGATCTTATATATATATTGTATTGTAAACAATGTATGTGGTGAATAAATATAGAATATGTTGGTTTTCCCGATTTGGGTTTCCAGGGGAAAAATATCTGTATAATGTGTGTATTTTCCATTGCATATTTTATGTTCTTTTATTGAAAATCCATTTGCAGTAAAATACTGTACAAGGTTAAAATCGACATTTTGGTATCAGAGTAATTATTGGCTTCAGCGGGACACCTTTGTGGTTAGGGGTTTGGCTCGGGATTATGATAAACCTTGTTACAGTGGGAGATCTGTTGTATTGATTCTTCAAGTGAAAAGAAATGGCGAGTAGTTCGAAAATAGAGATCGAGAAATTTAATGGGAAAAGTTTTGAGCTGTGGAAGATCAAGATGGAAGATCTGTTGGTAGACAGAGATCAGTGGATCGTGGTGGATCCAGGTACTGCACCTACAACAATGTCAGTAGATGACTGGAAAAATTTGGATTAGAAGGCAAAGAGCACAATCCGATTGTGTCTCTCAGATTCAGTATTATTGAATGTGTCGAGGGAAGCTACAACCAAGGAGTTATGGAATAAGTTGGGGAACTTGTATCAGTCTAAGTCCCTGGTAAATAAACTATTCACGCGAAAAAAGTTGTATCACTTGAGTATGAGAGGTGGAGACTCGGTGACAGAGCATCTGAATTCCTTCAATATTGTGGTAAGTCAGTTGTCATATGTTGAGATTAAAATTTCAGATGAAGATAAGTGTATTCATTTACTGTGCTCTTTACCAAACTCATGGGATAGTCTTGTTGTGGCCATAGGTAGTAATACATCTACCTTGCGTTTCGATGATGTGGTCTCATCCTTGTTGTTGGAGAAGATGAGACGGAAGAACATGGAAAGATAGAGCACAGATGCATTATTTGCAAGAGGACGTTCCCAGGAAAGAAATAGATCTAAGTCCTCGAGTGGGAGATCTAAGTCTAAGGGTAGATCTAAATCTTCTGAAAAGTTTATAAGGATACGTTGGAGATGTGGGAAAGAAGGGCACTTTAAGAAGCAATGCAGATCCAAACGCATTGAGAAAGTGAAGGGATTTGAAGGTGCTCCCTCTACAAAAGAAAAGACCTCCAAGGAAGAAGGAGGGGATGTGTACTTGGCTTCTTCAAGTACACATCCAGATCATGAGGCATGGATGGTTGACTCAGGTGCATCCTTTCATATGACTCCCCATAGGGAGTGGTTCTATGAATATGAAAGGTATGATGGAGGTAATATTTTCCTAGGTGATGAATCGAAAACTAGAATCATAGGACAAGGAAAAGTCAAGTTGAGGCTAATAGATGGAAGGATTAGAACACTGCCTAGTGTTCTGTACATCCCAGGATTGGCCAGAAAATTGATTTATGTTAGGAAAATGGACGATGCAGGGTTAAAAACAATTGAAAAAGAAACCTGCAGGATGGTTCGAGTAGAAATGATGTTACTGAAGGGAGTTAGGATTAGAACTTTGTATAAGCTGCAAGGAAGTACTATTAGTAATGGGTCCCAGTTCCATTGTTCCTAATATTGGAGAGGAATAAGAAAAAACTCCTACAGTCTTTGGAGAAAAGGTTATGTTGTGGCATCAAAGACTGAGGCTTATCAGAGAGTAGGGTCTTCGACTACTACATGGTAAAGGTATGGTTGAAGGTATGCCTAACTGCTCTTTGGATTTTGATTTCTATGGACATTGTGTATATGGGAATCATAATCAGGTAAATTTCCCCTCTAGTGGAATGAGGGCAAAAGGAATTTTATAGCTAGTGCACAGTGATGTGTTTGGACCTGTGACGGTTCCATCATTGGGAAAATATGTGTATTGTGTCTCATTTATAGATGACTTCTTGAGGAATACTTGGATATATTTCCTTGGGAAGAAATCTGATGTCTTTGATAGGTTTAAAGAGTTTAAGGCTCTTGTTGAGAATCAAACAGAGAAAATAATTAAGGTGCTAAGGACAAATAATGGTGGAGAGTTATGCATAAATGAATTTGAAGAATTCTGTAAGAAGTACGGCATAGCAAGGTGGAAGAAAAATCCATATACACCTCAACAAATTGGAGTTGCAGAAAGGATGAACATGACGCTGATGGAAAAAGAAAGGTGCATGCTCAGTGGTGTTGGGTTAGGGCAAGAATTCTGGGCAGAGGCAGTGGGTACTGCATGTTACCTGGTGAATCGATCACCCTCATCAACACTAGATGACAAGACTCCACGTGAGGTATGGACTTGTAAGAAACCCTCTCTCACACATCTCAAGGTATTTGGATGTGAGGTATATGTTCATGTTCCAAAGGAATACAAGAGTAAGCTAGATAAGAAGGATAAAAAGTGTATCTTTATTGGGTATAAATATGGTCTCAAAGGTTATAAGCTTTGGAACCCAAAAAATAAGAATATTGTGTATAGCCGAGATGTGGTATTTAGAGAAATGAAGGATGTTTTCAAACATGAAGTCCTACCAAGTAAGGAATAACCAAAGAAAATAGAGTTTGAGCCAAAGGATGATGAATCGGACTCTACAAAAGAACATGAATCCAAATAAGAAGATCCAAATACTCCAGTATTGAGAAGATTCGTGCGGGAAAAAAGGCTACAGGAAAGGTACACTGCACTTGATTTCCGTTCAAATTTTTCTTTGTCTATTACTGATGATGATCCTATAAATGTTAGGGAGGCAATGGATTCAGAGGATGGAAAAATCTGGAAAAAAGGCCATGGCTGAAGAAATGGCAGCCTTGGATAAGAATGAGGTTTGGGATCTAGTGGAGTTGTCGACTGGAAGAAAGCCCATTGCCAACAAATGGGTATTTAAAAAGAAGTTAAATGCAGAAGGCAAAGTGGAGAAATACAAATCTCGGTTAGTAGCAAAAAGTTATTCCCATTTTGAGGGAATTGGTTTTGGTGAGAATTTTTCTCCTGTTGACAAGTTGACTTCTATTAGATTTCTATTATCTGTTGTTGTTGCGTTTGATTTAGAAGTAGAATAGATGGATGTGAAGACAACATTCCTACATGGGGATTTGGAAGAAGAAATCTACATGAAGCAACCAGAAGGCTTTGTTGTGAAGGGAAAGAAGGAGTTGGTATGCAAGCACGGGGTCTCCACTCAATCAACCTATGACATAGCACCTACATTTGTGGGGTATTAAATAATACCTCTAGTTTCACCAGATATTGATAAATACCTCCAAAAATACTTTTGTTGAACCCCCCTCCCAATACATCTTTCTAATAAAAATAAGCCCTACTTTTACAAGATATCCCTTGTTATTACCAAATACCCCTTTTATTCCCCCAAATACCTATAGATCCGCTCGTACCCCACATACCCCCCAATACCTACAATATATTGACTATATTTTTCACCATTTAAAAACCCCCTTTATGAAGGAACGTGGTAAGATATTGGTCAACAAGGTGAAGCCCCCGTGTATGCAAGATGAAAAAGTCCTTCTATGGCTTAAAACAATCACCAAGGATGTGGTATAAAAGATTTGATACTTATATGTTGGGACTTGGCTTCACAAGAAGCAAAGAGGATCACTGTGTGTATTTTAAATTAATTGGTGATCATTTGATTTATTTGGTCTTGTATGTGGTTGACAGGTTGCTGATAGGAAACAACAAGGAGATTATCCATGACGTGAAAACTTTGTTGTCCTCCAAATTTGACATGAAGGATCTTGGTGCTGCAAATTTCATTTTGGGCATGGAAATTAAAAGAGATCAGAAAAACAGGAAACCCTGGTTAAATAAAAGAAAATATGTCGAGACAATATTGCAAAGGTTTAATATGTAGGAATGTAAACCGATCAGGATCCCTATTCATGTAGGTGTAAAGTTATTTGCGGATCAGTGTCCCAATACATAAGAAGAGGAGGAGGACATGTCTTGTGCTCCATATGCGAGTGTAATTGGTAGTTTGATGTATGCAATGGTCTTTACTAGACCAGACATTGCACATACAGTGGGTGTTTTGAGAAGGTATATGTCAAAACCATGGAAGGACCATTGGATAACAATAAAGAGGGCTTTCAGGTATTTGTGTGGCACTACTAGTTATGGATTTTGCTACCAAGGAAGACCAGGATTGGACAGAGTGTTGGACATACATGGCTTTGTTGATGCAGACTGAGTTGGAGATCTGGATCGTAGAATATCTACAAGCGGGTATGTGTTTAACCTGTTTGGAGGAGCAATCAGTTGGATGAACAAAAAACAGTCTGTAGTGGCACTTTCAACTACAAAAGCTGAATGCATGGCAACCGCGCATGCAAGAAAGGAAGCAATATGGTTACATAGATTATGTTTAGGTATTGGGTTGGTACAACAAGCTGTAAGGATAGATTGTGACAATCTGAGTGCAATTTTTCTGGCAAAGACCCCTGCTTATCATTCAAAGACAAAGCATATTGATGTTCAATATCACTTTGTGAGAGACATGGTTGAAAAAAAGAAGGTGTTCTTGATGAAGGTGAACACTTTGAAGAATGTTGTAGATTCATTAATAAAATCTCTGAGCACTGAGAAGTTCTCTTGGTGTAGAGGATCTATGGGAATTGCTAACTATGTAACCTTGTAACCCCCTGTATGCAAAGAAAACAACAAGTGGGAGAATGTTGGGTATGTGTTATATTCTTTGCACGACTAGAACTAGTGTCTACGTTGCACCGGGGGTGTAGGGGGGTAAGAGGGGAAAACAAAATTCCTTGGTTTTTGTGTCCATTTTTTGGTGGTTTTTAGGCACATGGTTTTTCGTCAATGGTTTTCTATTTCTGGTTAAGGAATTAGTGTTGTTGAGTAATCCAAGTCATTGGATTATGGTTTTGGATGCCACTGGCTCCTATATGTATATTGTATTGTAAACAATGTATGTGGTGAATAAATATAGAATATGTTGGTTTTCCCGGTTTAGGTTTCTAGGGGAAAAATCTTTGTGTAATGTGTGTATTTTCCGTTGTATCTTTTTTGTTCTTTTATTGAAAATATGTTTGCAGTAAAATACTATACAAGGTTAAATTGACAACGACAAAACAAAATCAATAAGCTTCACAATTCTTCTCATCTTTGAGTCAGTACAATTCAAATTCACCTCCTAGAGAGTATATAAAGCTTAGATTAATAGGAAGGTATATTTTCTAGGGTCTTAGTTAGTGATATTATTTCCATGAATCCCCTAAATGGGGTTCCATCCCACTCACCTGACAATGTGGCCAGCGCGGAGGAGTCGATGCCTAGACCAAGAATCTCGATGGCTTCATCTGCTCTGCTTGTCGACACGCCCGTCCCTTCGCCTGTCATTCGACCCACTATGACTCTTTATGTGTATGTGCTTCCAAGGGATCGAGAGGCCATAAACATTGATGAAGAGGAGTGTTGGGAGGCTTATCTTGACAACCAATTCGATGCTCATGAAGTGGATGACGCAAGGTCTGTACGCTTGCAAATATGTGATATTAGAGCAGATAATCGCGAGGTTAGATTAATCGTTGAAGATAATATATTGCACGAGTTTGTGGATGCGCCCACAATCCCACATTATGTAGACATTCATGGCCTGCATGAAGTATGAAAGTTGGGTACGACTGATGGAGGACAACATTCCAGACCTCAGGGGATAAATGCGCTATGGAATCTGCTCAGTTATGGTATGTTTGGAATGGTTTTGGTTTCTCAGACAATCCACTTGGATTTTTAATATCTTTGTTCTATCTCGTTATGGTGCCTCGAGGTCGTAAGCCTCACTCCTCCTCTATGGGGTCATCATGTGCTGCCGAGGAAACGATGGAACCTGCAAAATTTTACGAGGACTTCGTTCCTGATGAAGATAAGGCCACAATGCCAAGTTTGGAGGCCGAGGTTCATATGGTGCAGGAATTCAAAGACAAGGAGGAGGTGAAGCATCGAGTGGGAGGACTTATTTTTGATATTGGTTGCACCAAGACTCGAAATTCAAAATTATTTTGTACTTTGGAATTGTATTGGCATACCAAAACTATGGCAGCCCTGGGTACGTTGCCGAAGGATGAGGATTTTCGTCAACTAAAGCATCGGATGGAATTACTAGAAGCTCATATTGCTTATCTATTGGAGGTGGTGACATGGATCACTCACTGTCAAGAAGGCGTCTTCCATCCTCTTGTTGGAGGTCATCATAGAGCAGAATCTTCAATTACAGTCTTCAATTACAGTCGCTCGCAGAGAGGTCTTGGGCCCATCTCATTCTGAGGTTCCTCATGCCTAGTGTTAGCAGGCTTTCTTGTCTTGGTACTCTTTTTTATATATAGTTTTCTATGTTTTAGGGAGTGGTAGTAGTAACTGTAGACTAAGTGGGGTTCATGACTTTCACATTATAAGCCTTATTCTGCTATATCTAGCCTGGTTTCCAGTTTGGTGAAGGTATATCTTTTGTGTTTTTATATCTCAAGAGACTGTCATGGTCTCTTTGGGCATTGAAACAATTCAGATTCTCCTGTAAATTATGTTGATATTAATATAGTTGATACTTAAAAAGATATATTGTTTCCGCGAATGAAAAGAAAAAAATTAAAAAATAAATGATTGTCATGTTGCCATCGCTTCTTTGGAGGGACACACCTACCTCCTTGTACATTGCTTCAAACTAGTCTTTGTTTCACACTACAATACAATGAAGCTATTTATTTCCATTTATTTAACATGCAACACTAAAACAAAAACAATATGAACAATACACATTATCCAATAAATGCAATAAATATGGAGAAGTGGCAGTTTGATAGCGCACTCCCCTCTAGAAAAGAGCAAGTCACACACACACACACACACACACACACACACACACACACACACACACACATATCACCTCACGAAAAAAAAAAGCTCCAAGTATTTTCCCATGCTTCATAGATGCTAAATGGGGTAAACTATCAATTTTTTTTATGAAACCTAACCACGAGGGGATCAAGAGAGTCAAACCCATAACCTCCCCAACTTTAAGAGAGATCTCACATCTAACTTATAATTACTTGAACTAATCTTTAAAACTATACAAAGTTTAATATATCTCTTTATATATAATTAATTATCTTTGTTTCACTTATATGATCTTTTTATCCATTTACATATATCCTACACATATACCCACCAACAACATTTATCATTTATTGTAATCAATCCACATAATAAAAGTGGAGGAACATTTACCTTACCCATTAATGATGCAAGCTATGAACTAATCCGCTTGATGTGGTTCTCCATGTACATTAGTGATGAAAGCAATGAACAATGACACCTTTCATTATAGGAAGGGACTAATCACTACTTGGCTTATTTCCCTTTAATTTTTAGTTATTTTTGAGCCACAATACTAAAAAGTTGGCTAATTTCCCTTTAATTTTTAGTTATTTTCTACTACAATAATAAAAAGTTTAATAAGTTTAATTGTTCATCTATATCTATATTTATTGATGTATGAATATAAGCAATTCCCCTATTATGTATGTGTAATTCAAAATCTTTCATTTTGGGGAATGTTTTATTTCACTTTAATTCAAAGAATTATAATGTTTTTTTAATATGCAAATTTGTTTTAGAAGTGTTTCATATACACTTATATTATTGTTGAGTTGAGTTTTTAGTTTTTGATTGTTATTTAGTTATTGTGATTTTTTCTTTAATATATCAGTAAATAAAGAAAGAGAAAAAGAGAAAGATTCACGATTATTTTTTAGAGGGCAAGAAATGATATGTATATTACTTTTGTAATTTTAATTTTGTAAGGCAAGAAATGACATGTACATTACTTTTGTAATTTTAATTTTGTAAGTGCAATTTGCACCTATATTCTTGTAAGAGTGCAATATGCATATATACTTGCTTTACTATGTGTTATGCTTTAAACACCTAAAGAATGTGTTTTTTTGTTCTATAATGAAATATAAAAGGATTTTTTTTCTTTAAAAATTAAAAAAAAAATCTGTTTCCTTTATCTAACTAATATCATTCATGATATTTCTATATTGTTCCATCCTAAGATTAAAGATTACAAGGGATATAAAAGAGTTTATAAGATTGCTTTTGAATTTTAAAAGTTACGAGAAGCACATTTTAAACAAAAAGATTTTGACTAGACAACGTAACAATCCAATTTTTTTTTAAATATTTAATAAATTAAAGTGTCACGACAAATTATAAAAGGGACTTCATGCATACATTGTGATGATGATGATAGGTAATGTCCATTGAGACCAAAATTTGATCTGAAATGGATCCGACCAAGAGTGGGTAAGACTTAGTACTCTTGACGCTTAAATCCGTTAGGACCAATATGACAACCTCACAAGGATGTAAATCCCCCTACGCTTTTATAGAGGTGATACTCCTCTTTAGAGTTTATTGGGAATTCTAGATATTCAGAATGTGGGATTTGACAGAAGTCCATCGTAGAAATTCAAATAAATATAAATATTGCAAGAAAATAAAAGGAAAATGTTTTGTTTTCTTTTAAAAGAAAGTTCCTGAGAAAGGACCAGAAACCGAGCACATTCACACATTTAAAGCAAATAAGCAAAATTTTCTCACATCCATCATAGTTTGACTGAAGATTTTTTATTACATAAAAATAAAAAGAAAATGGTCTGCATGCATAAGAAAACTTTAACAAAATGAACATGGGCAATGTTATCGCACAGTTTGTAGCTAGGTCAAATGGCTAGAAGGTATAGGCCAAACTGGTGTAACATGAACCTACCCCACCCAATGTCACCTCAATGGGGAGGTTCTTTATATTTAGGGAGGTTAGCCCAGGGGAGACGTCCCCGGTAACCTGGGGTTTTGAAGAGGAAAAAATATAAAGGTTAAGGTCAAAGTCCCTCCTCACAGGTTACCACCAAGGTCAGATAGTCGGGCTAATCAGCCAATAAAGAAGTGTATGCCCAAATGAGAACACCTGCCCAGAACAAGACAATAGCAAAACAATCTATGCAAGCTATAATTCAGTGGGTTAGTACTTCATATAACTATCTGACATCAATATGTAAACAATGTAAAACAACAGATATTAATGAGATCAACGTTTTATCAATATAGCTATGGAAAAATATCAATTCATCAATAACTATTGAGATGATGTAGCCAACAATGTATATAATCAATTCTTTACTCAATAAATGCTTTAAACTATCATCTAATTGCTTATCATCAAAAGATGCTGTGTCAAGATGGAATAACCAAGTATGACGTCAGCCTAGTCAGGATTTCAAATTTAAAAGTTTTGAGAGGTTGTTTGAGCACTATCACTTCAACGTTGTGTGTCTAAGATCAATGCCTAAGGGTAGATGGAGTCAATTTAGGAGAGGAAACAAAGTTGAAGGAATAAAGGCTAAGGACAAGAAGGAAGGGTTCTAGAGTGCTGCAATGGCAGGGCCCTAGAATCAAAACACTAGGGGAAAGAGGCTCACTCTGGTGTTGCTTAAGCAAGGCCTCGTGCTCTTTCCTCCTTCCTTAGGTCAAACTTAGCAAAATGGCTAGCATAAAAGATAAGCTAAAACAAGAGAGTGGGATGAGGGAGAGTGTTGCAATGGCAAGGCTCTATCACCAAACCCTAGAAGATGGATGGCCCTAGGTGTAGATAACCTAGGCCTAGGACGTCACCTCCTTTTTAACCTTTAAAAATCACAGCTAGCACAATGGGAAGAAGTGAAGAGAGTGTAGCAAAGGCTAGGCTTTTCCTTCCTTCTTCAATGGCTGAATATTTCTCTTTTAGGGGACATGAAACAAGGACCTACTTGTGTGCTTGTCACTTAGGGTTTTAAATCAACAAATTTATAAGGAAATGCAACAATACAAACCTACAACCATTCAATTAAGAAGTTTTGCAGAAAATACACTTACATATCATGAAGAAATAGCAATGCAAACCCTAGTTGTAAACCTTCCTTCAAGAGAAATGCCAAATATGCCAAGAAAATCCTTCCATAAACAAGTGCGCCTCACTTTAAAAGACCAAATACCCAACTAGGGTGCAAAAATAAGACCTCACAAGAGAGTGAGTTGTGTGTTATGAAAATGAGGGAAAAACTCCTCAATATATAGTGTATCATGACCTCTAATTAAATTTAGGTCATTAAAAATAGCCGACAAGGCTACAAACCAAAATCATATTGTTTTTACATTAAATTGCTAAATCAAAGCTCTAAATGAGCATAAGAAAGACGTCAAGCCCTCCTGAGGGAGACGTTGGCCCTTCTTAGGGCAAAATGCAGCACAAATGCCAAAACGTTGGCCCTTTTTAGGCCTCCAAACCCTGCCACAAGTGCTAGCTTCCCTGTCAAACTGCCATACGTTGAAGGTGATGTCAGTGGCCCCTTGGTGACGTCTTGGGCCATCTAAGGGAGACGTTCCAACTGAAGTGGGTCAACCCCCCTGGGCTGGGCTCAGCCAAAGTGTCCCAGATGGAACGTCCTTATTCTTCTCAGGTGCAAAGCTCAACCAAGCACTGTCTTATCTCTGCCCCTGATGGGGTCCCAACAACCATCTGATGGGTTCTTCAGCCCCATGGAGGTCTTAACTAATCATCTCCCCATGTGTACCGGTCCAACTGGTACCTGTCCGTCGGGCATGGTCCTGCACATCAAAAACTTCGCCCTCCATGGGCTCATTAGTCACAGGGGTCATAGCAATGTTAATCACGTTTCATCATTAATGTTATCAAACATATGCATAAAAACCCTGATATATCATTCAATATCTCAAAGAAATTACAAAGACCTACAATACAGAGCTAGAGAAAAAGACAAAATACCCTATTGGGCTAGTGTCCATAAGGAAAGGAAAGTCTCCAAGGGGTATCATCCAAGCCATGTAAAACGAGGTGATGTGGTCAAGGGATGTCTAGACATATGGGTAGAGTGAAAGACAGGGATGCATGATATTACCTGTGGGTGCCTTTGTAGAAGGCGAGCTATACCCGTCACAGATGCAATTCTTTCCAAGCCCTTTATTGCCTTTATTATTTTCTTTATTTTCTTTCTTCTTTTTTATTTCAAGGACTAACAAGAGGACACTGCTTTGGCGTGGTGACCAGAGCTGACAGTGTTACCCACAAGCACTTTCACAGAGATGATAAGGCTGGCTCATGATGATACCCCCTTTCCCTTGGCCATGCAACCAAAGGTCACTACCCTGGCGTGGTAACCAGATAATGGCAATGTCACACTGCTAGGTACCCATGGACATAATAGGTTGGCTCGTGATGAGACCCCCTATCCTCTTGGCTAGGTCTTGTTTTGTTATTTATCTTCGGGTCCCTTTTATTTCTTGCTGAGAGGCCTTTTATTGCCTTCTCGGGGATCTCTGGGCGAGGCATCTCTAGGTTTCAATTTTTATGTCTTTTATCTTTTACCAACTTCTTTTACCTTCTGGGCCTTTAGCCCCTTCTTCCCATGAGATAAGGTGCAACCCCATAAACAGATCATCCTAATGCCCGGACTAGGGGAATGGGACAGATGAGTGGGAGATAAAATGTAAAAGTGATGATATGATGGGAGCAGACGATGGCTCTTCAAAAATCCCCCTGGTGGCAAACCAAAACCTATGGGTACAGGCTTGCTAGGACACTCTATTAATCCCCCAAACCATGGTCAAGCAGGTCAGTGTAAGATCCAAGCAGTTGTTAGAAATAAAAGGAGTAAGATGCATATATCTAAAGGTTATAATGATAAAAAATGACACATACCATGATACTTGGACCAATTACCTCATGGAGCAAGAGTCTTCTCCAATACAAGTCCAAGCCGAAGGTGATGGATGCTGCTGCTGCTGACAAGACAAGTCTGATGAAGGAGAAGAAATATGGGCCCTCCAGGGCCATGCTCAGGTCAATCCTGCTCTCGGTACTCCATGTCTAGGACCTGTGGACTTTGAGACATGATCTCGTAGTTATCCCTAGAAATCGGGGATAACATCTAGCTCCAACTCGGGGACATGTGCTCACCGTAGAGCTCATGAGAACCTCAACATCTCTGGCATAACCTGCAGACCTACTCAAACTCGAAAAGGGCATCAGTAATAAAGGTGGGGTGGTATTTCCACCCCGCAATATATATATGTATACAACTGGAATAAAACAATCAATATGCAATTGAGGAAGCAAACTATCATGAAATGCAAATGGTATAATACACGGAAAATGCCTACCTACCTATACTTACTTGTAGAGTTAGGTCCCACCACCTTGGTGGGGTTTGAGGAGGTGCCCGCTGATGGGTAATGGGTGCCTTCTTCCTTCCAAAGTGGACAAATAGTATGAGTTATCGACTGATCCCATTCCAACTTTGAAGGGTCCGAGACATGACTGCGTGCTTCCCTTTACATTAGTTGGCTCTCCTTTCTGAGTATCCCACATCCATACCATATCTCCCTCCTTATATTTTCTGACTTTGTATTTGGTTGTTCCTTGGACAACCCTGGTGTACTGTACTGAGGGAGGTGGGTGGGCTTCTTCTGTAAAGACTTCTTGTTGGGACGGGCGGATTTGTATGTCATCTTCATTTTTCTCTTTTAATATCTTCACCATCCCAACTTCCTTGTTCTTGAATTCATCTAGGAGTTGTTGGTATTCTTCTTTCTTGGGCCATTCGATCTGATCAAAGTCTTCTTCCATAGCAAATGACATGTCTTATGGAGAATATTTCTTAAGAGTTTGTATCATATCATTCTGCGTTTTATCATTTTTAGTGGGATGAACAATATCTTGCACATGGTCCCCAATTATTGGCACATTAAGTAGACGTCCCATCGTTCCATCTTTCAAAGGTAATCACAAAAAGGTGAGGTCCATCTCAAGAGAACCACCTATCATTGCGCCAAACTTCCTAGATAACAACATTCCCCACACATCTGGGACATCAACTACTATAATGTCAATGTGGACTGTCTTCTCGGGGTACTCTTTTAAGTGCACTTCAACATTTTCAACCACCCCATGTGTGGGTATTGCTTTAGATTCGAAACCACACACATTCTTGTAAGGCCTAGTGACCTTCAAACCCATTTGTTGCATGACTTTAAGAGACATCATGTTAGCACCAACACTTGTATCTAGCATGCAATTGTTAAGATATTTGTTGTTCATTATCAAAGTCATGAAGAAGGGAGGGTTTTCACCATATTGGACCCTGAAATGGTCAGCTTGCAACATAATAGGGGGGTCCATAGGTTCATTTGATCCCAAAAAGAAGGTATCAAATAATTCTTTAATGGATGGGATCTTGATTGCTTCTCTCAGGGGAACATTCACATGCATCTTTGATAACACCCCTTCAAAGTCAAAGTTAAGGTCAAATTTACCAGTCTTGGATGTCCTAGGAAGAAGCACCTCAAGAGGTGGGGGTTTCGGCTGATCAACGGTAGGTTGTTTCAGATTCTTCCTTCTGTATACCTGAACTTCCTGCTTCTTTAGCTTTTCTCGTGATCCCTGGTCCAAGTTGTTTATTACCACCATCCTTGCTGCTCTGGCTGCTTCCCTCACGACTTGTTGATGTTCTATATCTGTGATATTTATCTGAGGAAAGTTCATGAAGCATTCCATGTTATTGACTTGTTGCTGGCCAGCGTTATAAGGATATTCATGCTCCCAATGTGCTTCATTGCACTCCAGGCACCAAGGATTTTCATCAACAATGTTTGTAGGGGCCAAGGTATTTGGAACTTTGTTTTCATTCTTTGGCTTGTAAAATTGGTTCCCTTTCTAGAATTACCCTTTGAACGGAGGTCTAGGTGCTTGGATATGGGATTTTTCAAGTTTGACAATCCGACTCATCATTTCTTCCTGATTCTTTATGATGCCATCCATGGAGGCTTGTAATTTGTTGATACTGGTGCAAAGATCTGAAGTAGGCTCAACATTGTGTACTATTTTCTGCTTGGTATCTATTCTCCCCCTAGGTTTAGCAAAGGGCTCAATCTTATATGAAAGGAGGTTCCCTTCTATCTTGGTGGCGAGCTCTTGGGATTCTTGAATGGACTGAGGGTTTTTGTCTCTAAGAAGATACCCTAGTTGCCCACTGAAAGATCTAGTATAAATATGAATAAGGTAGTCATCTTTCGGGTGATGGCTTGCAGGAATTCTTTGTAACAATGTCTCGAATCTGGTGTGAAATTTCTGAATGGACTCATTCTCATATTTAGCAAGGCTATTCAGTCGTGTGAGAAGCATATTAGGGTCTTCTTTGATACTCCATCTTTTGAGAAAGGCCTCTTCAAGTCTATCCATGGTCTTGATGCTTCCATCAAGAAGGCTAAGGTACCAATGCCTTGAGGCATCATAAAGAGTAGCAGAGAATAACTTCATGACCAAATCTTCAGCATCATCACTGATGGGGTGAAGCTGAAATAATGCCCAAAAGTTACTCATATTCTCTTCGGCACTGATGGCATCAGTACCGGTAAACTTAGGTAACCACTTCTCATACTTGGGTGACATTTGCCTAGGATAGCCAGGTATGGCTTACATGTCTAACGGCTTGAAAAGGGTAGATGACCATTGTCTTTGATTGTTGGCTGGGTTTGTTGTAGCGGTCTGAGAGGTAGACATGATTCTTAAAGGAAGGATCTTCCGAAAAAGTGATTTGACAACATGAGAGTTTAAGGGAGGCTTCCTTCTGAAAGGCAAAGGAGGATTGTTAAATCTCCTTCTAGTTTGTGGAGTCACCAGATAGTTTACTTGAAACTACCAAAGAAAAAGGGAAAAACACCCTAGTGGAGTCGCCAGGTAAGCTTGTAAGAAAATGTCTCTGAGGCAAGGCTTACTGAAAGGATTTGTCATTTGAGGAAGATTGACTCAGTGTTCCCCGACAACGGCGCCAAAATGTTATCGCACAGTTTGTAGCTAGGTCAAATGGCTAGAAGGTATAGGCCAAACTGGCGTAACATGAACCTACCCCACCCAATGTCACCTCAATGGGGAGGTTCTTTATATTTAGGGTGGTTAGCCCAGGGGAGACGTCCCCGGTAACCTGGGGTTTTGAAGAGGCAAAGATATAAAGGTTAAGGTCAAAGTCCCTGCTCACAGGTTACCACCAAGGTCAGATAGTCCGTCTAATTAGCCAATAAAGAAGTGTATGCCCAAATGAGAACACCTGCCCGGAACAAGACAATAGCAAAATAATCTATGTAAGCTATAATTCAGTGGGTTAGTACTTCATATAACTATCTGACATCAATATGTAAGAAATGTAAAACAACAAATATTAATGAGATCAACGTTTTATCAATATAGCTATGGAAAAATATCAATTCATCAATAACTATTGAGATGATGTAGCCAACAATGTATCTAATCAATTCTTTACTCAATAAATGCTTTAAACCATCATCTAATTGCTCATCATCAAAAGGTGCTGCATCAAGATGGAATAACCAAGTATGACGTCAGCCTAGTCAGGGTTAGCTAGTTAGTAAGGGTTTCAAATTTAAAAGTTTTGAGAGGTTGTTTGAGCATTATCACTTCAATGTTGTGTGTCTAAGATCAGTGCCTAAGGGTAGATGGAGTCAATTTAGGAGATGAAACAAAGTTGAAGCAATAAAGGCTAAGGATAAGAGGGAAGGGTTCTAGAGTGCTGCAATGGCAGGGCCCTAGAATCAAAACCCTAGGGGAAAGAGGCTCACTCCGGTGTTGCTTAAGCAAGGCCTCGTGCTCTTTCCTCCTTCCTTAGGTCAAACTTGGCAAAACGACTAGCATAAAATATAAGCTAAAACAAGAGAGTGGGGTGAGGGAGAGTGTTGCAATAGCAAGGCTCTATCACCAAACCCTAGAACATGGATGGCCCTAGGTGTAGATAACCTAGGTATGGGATGTCACCTCCTTTTTAACCTTTAAAAATCACAGCTAGCACAAGGGGAAGAAGTGAAGAGAGTGTAGCAAAATCTAGGCTCTTCCTTCCTTCTTCAATGGCTGAATATTTCTCTTTTAGGGGAAATGAAACAAGGACCTACTTGTGTGCCTCTCACCTAGGGTCTTGTTTTGTTATTTTTCTTCGGGTCCCTTTTATTTCTTGCTGAGAGGCTTTTTATTACCTTCTCGGGGATCCCTGGGCGAGGCATCTCTAGGTTTCATTTTTTATGGCTTTTATCTTTTACCAACTGCTTTTACCTTCTGGGCCTTTAGCCCCTTCTTCCCACGAGATAAGGTGCAACCCCACAAACAGATCATCCTAATGCCCAGACTAGGGGAATGGGATAGATGAGTGGGAGATAAGATGTAAAAGTGATGATATGATGGGAGCGGACGATGGCTCTTCATAAATCCCCCTGGTGGCAAACCAAAACCTATGGGTACAAGCTTGCTAGGACGCTCTGTTAATCCCCCAAACCATGGTCAAGCAGGTCAGTGTAAGAACCAAGCAGTTGTTAGAAATAAAAGGAGTAAGATGCATATATCTAAAGGTTATAATGATAAAAAATGACACATACCATGATACCTGGACCAATTACCTCATGGAGCAAGAGTCTTCTCCGATACAAGTCCAAGCCGAAGGTGATGGATGTTGATGCTACTGACAAGACAAGTCTGATGAAGGAGAAGAAAGATGGGCCCTCCAGGGCCATGCTCAGGTCAATCTTGCTCTCGGTACTCCATGTCTAGGACCTGTGGGCCTCGAGACATGACCTCCTAGTTATCCCTAGAAATCGGGGATAACAGGCAACTCAAATAAAGGTAATGATAGATCAACCTCAAATACTTTGTATTCAAAACTCTTGGTTACAAAGTACAGTCGAGATTGTTCCCGAAATAACTCTCTTGAAATTTCTAAAAAATATATATAGTTTGTTACATATTCTTTGAAATTTAAAATGCATTTGTCTTAAAGACTGGGATCAGGTCTCCCGCAGACCATAAAGCAAATATACACAAGAATAAAGCTTGTAGAAGGAAGATGGTGGGTGGTAAAAGAACAACAAGACATGGTAAGAAGAAAATAAGAGTTATCAGTCTTCGGTTAAACCTTTCTAGTGAAAGAGGTGGAATAATTGGATGAAGGACTTGATAAATAAAATAAGGATGTGATCAACATAAACTTACTATGATGGCCTCTCATGTATTCACTTTCTTGTTGGTGACCTTTTATTGTCTTAATTAACGGTTACAAGAATCGTCTCAACTGTTTCTTGTCCCTCGGTGGTTAATTTGTCGATAGCTTTCTTAAACCATTCTTCAATATGACTTTTCATTGGTGACACGTTGATTTCATGCCGGATTTTGATGTTGAACAACTCGCCCTCCAAGTCTCTCAGATCAATGGAAATGCCATGTAATGCTTCTTCAATGTCGTGAATTTTCATGGAGTAGTCCACTAGCCAATTGTCTATGTCATCCTCATCATATTCAAGTATACCATAAAAATTTCAACTGACAACCCTTTAAAGATATCAACTTGCTCGTCAAACTGTTACTTTGTTAGGAACAACGAGTTGAGGATCAATTTGGGATATTGGACTTCATTAATGCTTTCGGCTAGGTCCACCTCCATGATCCTTTTGAATAGTTCTTCGCTCCTTGATATAGCTTGGCTGTGCGTTTGAACAATGTTATTCAAGTTTTTTTATCTTTTCTTTCCAGCACGCGTTCAACTGTTTGATCCGACTTGGAGAGGGAAGATCCTCCTCTCTTCTCCTTAATTTTGTCATGTTTGAAAATTTATTACCAAAGGGTACCACAACATCAAGGTAAAAAACTTCTTCATTCTTTAAGTCGACTTGCAAATAATCATGGAAGGCATGTGCCCTCGAGCCAAAATAAACCATGTTTTTTGAAATTTCCCAACCCTCTGTGATCAATGCCATTATTTTCTTAATATTTCTCTCCACCTAGCTCCTCGCTGATGTAAGCAAGCTTGAGGATCATTTTAATTTAGTAGCGGGCGTGGTGGGTCCAACGATTTCCAAAGGATTGGAAAGAAGTGGAAGAGGCATTAAGGTATCTTCCAGTTCCTTAACCTTTCTTTTAACTTCGTGTTTTCCGCTTCAAGACCACCAATGGAATCATCCAGTGCATCGTCGATTTCTCTATGAATTCTAGAAATCTAGGAAGGCCGCATATCTCTTAGGTCAACCTATGAACAAGATTTTCCTTTCTGATTCTTCACATCACTTTTCTCAATAATTTGTTTCTTGGATTCCCTCTCAAAGACAACACTATGAAAAAAAAATTACTCTTCTTCGTTGAAGGTCTCATTTTCAATGATTTCCAATGATGGATTCTGGTGGACCGTGTTCCCTAACTAATCCAGTGGGGGAATTTTTTTCTCAATTTTCGCTTCGAGCTCCATATATTCAAGGGAGAAGGTATTGATGTCACTCTCTATGTGTTGGTCTTCTTCCTCTTGCATGACATTTTTCCTCTTTTTTCTTAGAGGAAGCTTGTGCGAGCTCTCAATATTTCCCGGAGGGGGATTATTTTCTCCTCTACCTCCTGAACTACTGTTGGTCACTTTTCTAGATGGGTGGGCCACTAAAGCATTGCTTCGAGATGGTGTAGTCTTAGGAGTAACAGTTGGGGACTGGGCACTCTTCTCGCTGGGAGCCTTTCCTTTTTGCTTGTAAAATTCATTGGTGTCGAGTACCATTTCCAAGTCACCAACATTGTGAGTAGGAGCACCTAAGTTATTATCTCCTTCTTCACTTAGAACAATATCAATAAATGAATTGTTGAATCCCAATGCTAGCATATGTTCCAAAAAAAATTCGTTAGGGTCAAACCCCTTTATCTTTTCAACATATTTGAGATTCAAATTGTGGAAGTGGTTTGCAAATTCATTGATTTTTTTTCATATTTCTGAATATAAAGCCCCCAATTTTCCAAGGCAAGGGTATGAATTGCTTTTTTCGTTTCTCATGAAAAAAGTGTAGCCAAAAATTATAATTCATTGTGACTTCCGTAATAAAAATTCTATCAGATATATGGCATGGAAGAAAGGAGGGATTTTCCTTGGAACTGAAAATCCTCATAACATTGTAATTTTCCATTTGCTCCAACGTCCCTTTTTTATCCAGGATTTTACTTTCCTAGGCGAATATTCTGGGGGTATCTTTTCCAAACAAAAATCCTTTAAAAATCGAGACAAAATCATTGAAAACTTCATAAAAATGCAAAGAATCTTTGTGTGTCCACAACACTTGGTACCAGAAGGTAACTAGGTCAAATTCATAGTTCACCTTCTTACATATAGACAATTTAGGAAAGTGACAACAATATGCTATCACAAACACCAAATAAGAAGCCATATAGATTTTCTTATCCTTTTTGTACTGTGACAATTGGGAAGAGATTTCAATGGAAATCAATTTTCCCCAATTGAAAACGGCTTGCTCTTTGACAGTAAAATATAAGATATAAATAATCATACAGGAAATGTTGGCAGTACTTTCTTAGCCTCTCACCCTGGTGAATAACCAAGCAATTTACCAAAAAGGGTTTTTGAACGAGTTGACCTGCAACCTGATAATATCTTCAGGGATGGCTGTGAGATTCTCCAAGAATTCGGGCAAAAGGTCCAGGCCGTTGTCATGCTTTTTTAGGAAATCCTTGCAATCCTCTCCTTTGAAAGTAAGTGATCGTTAAGGGAGTTTCAACATCTTACAGAACACTTGAGGTGAAAGAGAGATGGGAGAATGGTCTTGAAGCTGAATAATCTGTTGACTTGGTATATATTTCTCAACGCACCATGCAACCAATTCCTTGCAGTCAAAAATCTCAGGGACACATCCTGCACGAGAAATTTAGGACGTCCAGATCACTTCCTTGCAAGCAAAAGGGGATGCATAGTAAGAATACACTCTAGACCACTGAAAGTTTTGGTCCTCACACCCAAAAAAATTCAAAGTATCACCGCAAAACTGTTGTCAAGTTGCTGCGGCCATAAGTTGATGAGAGTGTTCCTTTAATCAAGCTAATATTTGCAATGGGCGTTTGAGAGAGATAATATAATCTTCTTCAAATCATGCTTTAATGTGGTTTGATGAAAAACATCTCCTCAATCCCTTCACTTATTAATGATGATATTTATGGAACCTGCATGACGAGTTAGTAGCATTAAACCATTCTTAAATGCGTATCGAGAAAAGCACGAGGATGGTGGGGGCGGACGAGAGCAATTAGGATTTGGGAATTTTGTGAACCCGCCAACTCGAGAACCCACGAACCTGCGGTTGCGAAAGGTTGAAAATAGGCTAAGTGTTGTAATGCGGTTGGTCAGACTCAATATAGAAGAGATGAGATACTTAGGAGCTCAGTGAGTCCGATGATCATAATGTAGATCGCGGATCTATGGGTGCAAAATGGATGTTGCAGAACTTGGAATATGAAAGGTTGAACCCGTGAATGAAGAAACGGTTAAGTATAGAATAATATGGCGGTCGATTGGACTCATGATATGGGAGTATGGATGAAAATGAGAACCTCTGAGTCTGCAAACCTGCCATTCTAAAAAGAAAAATGACTAAGTATAATAACTAGAAAGGGAGAATAGAAGGGAGAAAAGGAAAAGGGAATTCGGGTAAGTATAGAAGAGGGAAAATAAATGGAAAAATGAAGTTGGGAAAATAGAAAGGGGAGGGAAATTCGGAAGTGGGAAATGGTCTTAACAAGTACCTATAAGATCATAACATGACAATTAATCAAGGTCACGTAAGCTATGTAAAACAATGCAAGTGTAAAGTTGAATAAGTCAAATGAGGATGTGAAAGAAACGTTTAAAAATTAATTAATTGATAAAGGTGAATAAGAGAGAAGGCTAATGAATGGGAAGTGAAGGTCTATGGTTGTTGGCCTTCCCTTACCCCCTATGTCTCCCTATTTCTTCATTCTCGCTCATTTCAAAAAGGTTTTTGGCCAAGGAGGAGGAGAACATTGTAAAAACTTGCAAACTTGCAAAAAGAAGAATATTGAGCACCTTTTCGACTGATTTTCCTAATTTGGGTTCCAGGGTAAAAATTATTTCTCATCAAGTTATTTTATTATTGTGTGTTGTGGTTAAATTCTCCATTGTGTTTTATGGTAGCTTGATGGTTATTTTTAATGGCTACTTCATATGTCATTTGAATGTATGCAGAGTCAATTACAAAATCTCTTTTATATTACCGTGTGAGAGTTATTTTGACAAAGAATATTGGTTTAATGGTGTACCCATTTCAAAATCCAGCTAATATTCACCATTGAGTGAGTTGGGCGATGGGAAATCTATGTCCATCCTTCCAGAGTTGTTAGAAAACTTTCCAAAACTAATTTTCTCCATCTTGGGAGTCTCTCTCTCTCTGGGTGAATTATTAATGTATGGCTATTGAGCTGAAGTGCCCACACATGTTTTCATCCCCACTAGGTGTGTAACTATTTGTTGGGAATTTAAATTGTTCCCTAGGTCGATCCCTCACTACCTGGGCATGTAAGTTGCTTTTGTGTCATTTTTCATGTTACCTGGGTGGATTTTTATTAGTTGGTCAATTTTAATTTGTAAGGGAGAATTTCACTAGTTTTTGGACGTTTTCATCCCTGTGTGCATATAATTCATTTGTTGGGTATGTTTCTCTATTGTCTGGGTGTATCCGACTCTATTGAGCCATTCCTTGGGCTCTAGGCAACCCACAACCTGTTTGCTAGCTGCCCACGACTTCAATTTGTTTTGTAAACATGGTTTGTGATGTCTGGCTTGAGGAGAAGCCCATGCACTCGTTCTTTTGTTGTGCAAATGTAATGTGGGAACCCTAGAACAAGGGGATTATACCCACAAATTCGTTCCTTGCTACCTTGTTATCCACACACATCCTGTTAACCCTAGTCTTGGGAAAACAAGCCACTTAGTCATTTATGTGTTGTCACACATTTCCATTAGGTGGATTCAAGTTAATTGTTGAGTTGTCTATCAACACTATGGGCAGTTAACTTGTTTGCTAGCAACCAACCCTAACCCTAATTTTTGAGCCATCAAATGCATAGTGTAACTCTAGGGCAAACCAAAATTCCTTTGCTCATTGTCTAGAGTTGGTTACGTCATAGAATTCATCTCTAACATATTAAAAATGTTTACTAACATATCAATTTCACCTCAGTCATATCAAAATGTTTACCAACATATTGTTGGAGTCTGTACGCCTGTTGGTCCCCGGTTTTGACTATGTTCTATGCCCATACTACATACCATTGACCTACAACTCTATGCCAGTACCACCCTTTTTGACCTCCTTTTGATATAATCAACACCCTTTTACCACTCAAAAGGGTCGCCTAAGGTATCTTTGAAATTCAAGTTATTATTATGCATTTTTAATACTTTAATTTGATAAATGGACTA
>SNQJ01S0011170.1:197777-212235 GCA_010110895.2 Picea sitchensis
ATTCGAATAAAGACTAGACGCTTGCCTGCACATACTGTGTATCAGCTCGAAGTATACCAACCCTGGTTTGACAATTTAGTGATTCAGGACACTTAAAAGCTACAATTTAGCAGCCTGACAACGCCACTCTGGCTTTGGTCGCCACTTGTACATAGTTTAAATGATGCCACATACTATTATGATACTTTTGTGTAGGAGAGATACCATCTAGAACATAACCATCATGGTTTAATTGAAGGAGGCGAATGAAGGTGAAATCCATTAGTGTATGGAGGCACCTAAGTATTGTCATTAATTAAAAAAGTTTAAGTGCTATGTGAATTATTCAATTGCTCAAGCATGTGTTGAGAAAGATTTGCTCTAAACTTCTAAGTTTATCATTATGGGTGAGTGAGTTACTAATGACCAATAATATGCTATCAATACTCATTATACAAGCTAAGGAATGAGCTAGCTAATCAATACATGAACTAGAGGGATTTACACAAGTCAAAAGAAGACGAAGGCTTGGTGGCCTCCTTGGGAACATAGAACCATATGTAAATCTTAGAGATAGAACCGGGATAGAGTTTAGAAATCAAATTCTGCATAGTCATATGTGTTGGGGAAGTGAGTGGACTATAGGTCCCTCGATTATGTATCAAAATTTGTCTATCGGACCTTAAGAAAAGCAAGATATTACTTCGATTTCTTTAAAATGTTATTTCGATGGTTGAAAATCATTAAGAGAAGTGTTCCAAGATAACTAAATTTTGATGACTTAGAAGGATAGGATTCCAAGGAAACACATACATATAATTTTTAAAAGTAAAGCACAATTAAAAATATTGAAAAAATTCAAATTCAAATTAAAAACACATTGAGAATTTAATTAAAAAAAAAAACATTGGAAATTTTGTGTTACAATGTGGAAGGGGAAATTCTCGGAACCATTAAAAATAAAATAAGATAGGAGGGTAATCTGAAATCGCCCTCCTACCCCATTTTCTTTAATCTCTTTCTCTCTCTCCCTCTCTCTCTCTCTCTCTCTCTCTCTCTCTCTCTCGCACATAAACAAACACACACGCATATGAGAATTTTATATATAATACAATATAATATATGCATCTATTATATATCAAACAAATTGATAACATTAAAATATATATTTAATAACATACATACAACATCAACATATACAATATACAACAATAATAATATAATATATTTATACAAAACATAAATAATGATGGTGATGATGATGATTAATGTCCACTGAGACCAATTGATCTTGATATCCCCATTTTGTGGACAACTAAGGAGATTATGTCTCGAGGAACTCAAATTGCAGATATGGAGTGTCGAGGACTAGATGACCAACAATATCCTTTTGCACAGATGGAGACCCTTCTCACCACCACAGATGTATCAGATTTTCAGATGGAATCCACCACATCAACTACCTTCCGGAAGGCGGTGGACCTTGCTCCATGAGGTACAATTCAGTATTATGGTGAGCATCATTTCAATATTTAAGGCATTTAAGTATATTTTTATCTTAGATTGCTCTAGATTTCATGATATATGCTTGGACATTATGCCTTTTTCCCTGCTTCACCTCGGTGGTTGACATTGTGCCCTAATAAGTGGTCTTCCTTGGGTATGGGTTTGCTACTAGGAACTCCCTTTAAGATCCATCGTACCATTCCCGACCATACTTACCACTTTCCATCACTATTTCCCCACATTTCCTTATCTCTTGTGATTTTAGGGTGTATTGACCCAAGAAGGGGTTGTCCCTCATTCTATGGGAAGAAGGGGTTGAAGGCCCAGAGGGATTTGTGTTGGGTAAAAGATAAAAGCCTATGTATGAACCTTCTAGATGCTTCGCCCAGGGATCACCTGAGAAAGCTATGAAACACTTATCTTTGAGAAAAGGGGGACCCAAAAAAATATGATTAAGAATGATTAAAAGGTCAGTTGGAGGATAGGATGTCTCATCACGAACCGACCTATCATGTGCATGAAGATCTAGTGGTATGACATTACTATCATCTGGTTACCAAGCCAAGGTAATGACTCTTTGTTGCATGGCTAAGAGAAAGGGGGTATCATCATGATCCAACCTTCTCATTTCCACTAGGTGTTTGTGGGTGACACTACCATTATATGGACACCATGCCAGGGTAGTGGCCTTCAACCTTTCCTTAAATTTATGAAAGAATGAAATGGAAAAATAATGGTCTTGTAAAAAGTGCATTGCAGACAAAGGTACCACACACCTTCTACAAAGGCACCCATGAATGATACACTACGACCTCTTGTATGTCATGAGCCTTATGCCCATTGAGTCTTGACCCTAACCACTTCACCCATTTTACATGTCTTAGAGAGGGATCTCTTGGAAACTCTCCTTGACCTAGGGCAAGATCTAACCAATAGGACACCTCGCCAAACCTCCCATATTCAAGCTTGAAAAGTTGTATAATGTCTTTGAGCACTTAATTGTTTGACATGGTGATCTTTGATGCACATGCTTAGGTGGCTCATTTATTGATTGGATTCAATTATCATGATGTGATGACTTGAGATCCTTGGAGGGCGTTCTTTGCAGGACAGGTGGATGCCAAGGCCCCTCATGCCAGATGAGAGAGATAAAACTTGGAAGTCCTAGAAGATTATTTGGACGACATAAGCTAGCCCCCACATGCCTAACGTTTTGCCTAGGAGAGGCAAAACGTCACCTTTAGAGGCATGATGTCGCCTAGGGGGGTTAGGGCTTAGTGGTGAGATGACATGCATTGGATTGAGCCTTGATCTTCAAGGAAGTTGTTGGGATGATTAACATGTGGCTTTGGGAAGCCTTTCTACACTCCTCCGTCACCAACGACCTCCGCCTAGTGCCAAAACGTCCCCTAATGGGGTGACGTCCATATAACTAGGGCTTTTTCTTTGTGCAAAAGTGAAATTAAATTGAATTGTTTAATATTACTTTGTAAAAGGGGAAAGATTAGGGTTGTTGACCCCGAGTCTTGTGGTTTACCCTTAATTATGTGGACAAATTATCTTAGTGACATTTTTTATAAATAAGAGATCATAAGATCTCATTTTAACATAACTCTCCCTCTTGTGAGAAGTGCTTGGTCTGAAATTTTCGCTACACTTGGATTTTTTTTTCTTTTGTGCTATGGAATAATGATTTTATGGTTATGCTTGATGATGATGATATTGCACTATTTCTAGGAGGTCGTTCTCTTGCTATGGTGAAGGTTTACTTTGGCATGTTAAAGGTTTTTTTCTTGAATGGTATGATTTATACTTTGTTATTATCATTTTGTATTTCAAGTTGAAGTTGTTTTGGCAAAGGCTAGATAGGGAGTATAAGGATATACACTCCTATCCTAGTTTCCACCATTTTATCAAGTTATTTTGCAAGGGTTTTGTTGAGGAAGTAAGAGGATTTAAACCCCTCATATTCAAACCATAGCTAGGTTTCTTACCTTGGGAAGTAAGAGGATTTACACCTCCAAGGGTTTAGTAACCCTAGATCTTTCTTTTTGACCCCATTAACCCATAACTAAAGGCACTAGTCTTGCATTGGAGAAATAAAATATTACATTGGGAAATGTGATTTCTTTTCGTTTTTACTTCTTGCAACTTGGATTGTCTTCCTTGTGCCTTGGGCACATCACAACCACTAGGGTGTCCCCATCAAAGGGAAAATTATTGCTGCTGTTATAAAATTGCATCTTCATCCATTAGTGTTGCAAAAACCCTGACTAAATTCCTTGAATAACTCTCTTATCAACCATTAGAATTTTCCCAAACTTTGCACACTTACACTTCTTGATCAAGTGCACTTTTGGAAAAGTTAGGAAGAGTTTTAGTGGTTGATATTCTTGTTGTAATACATTTGTTGTTACATCCATAAGGCTGATATAATTTCCTGCAGAAAAGTGTTTACAACATCCTTGTCTTTCATGCTAGTATCTTGGTCCTTAATCTTGAGTTTTACTAGTGTTTAGATAGTCTTTCTCTTGTAATCTTTCACTTGATTTCTAGCATTTATCTTGCAGCTTATGGTGCCATTTTATTTCTGATATATAATGTTACTAAAAACTGCTTTAGAGATAGCAAGCTTAACTTGCTTGTCCAATTGATTATATTGCAATATATGCTTGTTTTTCTCGTGTCCTAGGCAGGTATTTCACCAATTGCAGGTTACTCAACATACCTGGAAACCCTTGGACCTTCCTAAGACTTCATTCCAATACCTTCATACCATTTAGATTTTACCTCTAGGGACTTCATCTCCATCTTCATCTCTTTCCATCTCATTTCCCCTAGGGTCATCGAGAATCCCCCCTTGAGGTGACTACCTCACCTCTAAAGTGACGGGGGAAATTGCAAAGGTGACAATGGGTAGGTGACCTCCTAGTTGTCACCATTTGGTGGTTGGGTTGGGATTTCCCCAACCTACAACTTGTGCGATAAAATTTCAGTGTTGTTGTCGGGGAGGATTTTGAATCCTCTTCGGAACCCTAACGACGCTTTGGAAAGCTATCCCAAAGCCTTTCCCCTAGCTTTCATGGTGATTCCACCCAAGGCAAATTTCCTTTCCACCTTTATTGATGATCTCTTCTTGAAGCTCATTTGGCGACTCCACCTTCCAAGAACCCACTTTTCTCTTATCACTTTCCATCATTTGATGAGAATTAGTCTCATTTGGCAACACCATTGAGGATTTACCCTAAGTGATGGAACCATGGCGTCACAAGACTTACCATGGGCATCCCATAATGTGTATCCTTCTCTTGATGTTAAGAATATACCTGGATATCCAAATCATTTCTCTGCTGAGTGGAAAGAAAATTGCCCTAAATTTAATGGTGATCCAACTCTAGCAGTCACCCATGTCATGAATTATATGAAGTATGATTCAATCTTAAATATGCTACATGAGGATGTGCTGATGAAAATGTTTGTGTCTTCGATGGAATAAAGTCAAAAGGATTGGCTCGCACACTCATGCAATCCGAAGAGTATCCCTTCTTCTACAAATCTCATTGAAGAGTTCCTCAGGCATTATCGTCCAAAGATTCAGAGTTTGCAAGATGTTTTCCAAGAGCTCAAACACACCCTTTGTAGACAAGGTTTTTTGATCGATGATGAGAGAATAGATGAAGAAGTGCTTGAAGGACAGATATGTGAATAAAATTACCAAGCACACCCCGAAGAAGTTTCTCATGTTGAATATCTAGATGAGACATTTCATGAAAACATCCAGGCCTTTGTTCCTTCTGCACATCAAGAAGAGAACATGATGAGTTGTAATTCTTTTGAAGATTTTGATGTCACTTTATTCCATAACTTTGGAAGTAAAGAAGCATTAGAGGATCCCTTGAATGTGACAAATATTTTTGAAAAAAGGCAAATAAAGCACTTTGCATTAAGAATCAAGCCTCGTGTGATGAAGAGGCGATGGAGAAGCATGCCTATGAAGAGAAAAAGGAATCTTGATGAAGCACAACATGTTGAGGCATAATTTTCTTTGATCCTAATTGATGAGGATGAGGTAGTTCAAACTTGTCCTCCTCCTACACACGAAGATGAAGAAACGATTAGCCTTGATGATACATATGATCTTATGCAAGACCTCTCTAACATGGTCGATCTACACATTAATGAGTTCATACAAGTTGGGAGACATAGATGTGATGTGAGTTGCTTCAGTATTAATAAAGATCCCATTTATAACATTGAGGGTATATCTCAGGCAGAGGGGGTTGAGTTTTCATCATCAGAGGACTGGTCCTCATACATATATGATTCATATGTTTGGTAGCTTGGTGATCATATGGTTACATATTTGTTCCTCCCCTTCAAAGATGACTTGTCACATCATACTTAGAGTGATCTTCAGTCATCCTTTGATACATGCCCTTTTGAGGATGCATATTTTTTTTATGAGGACTTTCAACCATTGTGCTCAGATTTTTAGGAATACTAGGATGTGGCCACCTTAGAGCAATCAAAGGTTCATTCTTCAAAGCAAAAGTATTTTCATCTTGGAGATTTTAATGAAGATTCCCAAGGGAAGAGGTGGTGTTTTTCTACACCTGAGACTGTTCTTTACCTCTTACCCTCTTCTCCAAGAGATAATGCAATATTCTTCCAATATCTCATTTCCTCTCAGTCCTCGACAAGTAGTGAGTCTTTGTGCACAGATGAAGATGAGCCTTTATCTACATATAGTAGCCCCCTTTAGAGATGGATTGATTAGTCTTGTGGCTGGACGTTCATGCGAGTTGATAGAGTTGATGGTTTCTCTCTCCAACAAGATTTCCTCCCTCCCACCTATCTCCATGAGTTTTTATTTATTATATATCCATTTATGGTCATGATTGTTTTGTGTTGGAATTATCTTTGTTGTTTCACATGATCAAGCACAGGGGGAGATACTTTGATGAGATGCTCAACTGGTTACATTGGTTGTATGAATTCACCTGACATCATCTATTGCCTAATCTCCAGGACCCCAAGGCCCCAAGTAAGTAGGTAAGTCATTTTGATTCCTTGAATTTTCATCTTGATTGATCATATTAGTTTAGATGCATTTCATTTTCATTTTTCTCTACTTGCGTATTGGTCTCATGCTTAACTTAGAAATTTTTGAAAAAATGTCAAAATTTTTCTTTTCCAAATTAACTTTCTTTTGGATTTATATATATATATATGGATGAAGGGTGATAGCACCACCCTAGATGCTCTGATCCCTTCATCTGAGTTTTTGGCAGGCACAGGTCCACCAGGAGATGATGCGGTTCTCATGCACTCTACGACAATCACATGTCCCCAAGTAGGAGCTAGATGTTATCCCCATTTTGTGGATAACTAAGGAGATTATGTCTAGAGGCCCTCAAGTTGCAGATATGGAGTGTTGAGTGATTACATGACCAACAATATCCTTTTGCACAGATGGATACCCTTCTCACCACCATAGAGGTCGCATATTTTTAGATGGCATCCACCACATCAATTGGATTCCAGAAGGCAGTGGCCCTTTCTCCATGAGGTACAAGTCAATATTATGGTGAGAATCATTTCAATATTTAAGGCATTTAAGTATGTTGTATCTTAAATTGCTCTATATTTCATGATATATGCTTGGACATTATGCCTTTTCCCCTGCTTCACCTTGGTGGTTAATATTGTGCCCTAATAAGTGGTCTTCCTTGGGTATGGGTTTGCTACTAGGAACTCCCTTGAAGAGCCATCGTACCGTTCCCGACCATACTTACCACTTTCCATCACTATTTCCCCCCATTTTCTTATCTCTTGGGATTTTAGGGTGTATTAAACCAAGAAGGGGTTGTCCCTCATTCTATGGGAAGAAGGAGATGAAGGCCCAGAGAGATTGATGTTGGGTAAAAGATAAAAGCCTATGTGTGAACCTGCTATATGCTTCACCCAGGGATCACCCAAGAAATAAATGAAACACTTATCTTTGAGAAAAAGGGGACCCACAAAAAATATGATTAAGAATGATGAAAAGGTTAGTTGGAGGATAAGAGGTCTCATCACGAGCCGACCTATCATGTCCATGAATATATAGTGGTATGACATTACCATCATCTGGTTACCAAACCAAGCTAATGACTCTCAGTTGCATGGCTGAGAGAAAGGGCGTCTCATCACTAGCTAGCCTTCTCATTTCCATTAGGTGTTTGTGGGTGGCATTGCCATTATCTGGACACCATGCCAGGGTAGTAGCCTTCAAACTTTCCTTAAATTTATGAAATAATGAAATGGAAAAATATTGGGCTTTGAAAAAGTGCATTGCAAATGAAGGTACTGCACACCCTCTACAAAGGCAACCATGAATGATACACTATGACCTCTTGTATGTCATGATCCCTATGCCCATTGAGTCTTGACCTAACCACTTCACCCACTTTACATGGCTTATAGAGGGATCTCTTGGAAACTCTCCTTGACCTAGGTAAAGATCTACTCAATAGGACACCTCGTCAACCCTCCCATATTCAAGCTTGACAAGTCGCATAATTTCTTTGAGCACTTAATTGTTTGACACAGTGATCTTTGATGCACATGCTTAGGTGGCTCATTTATTGATTGGATTCACTTATCATGATGTTATGACTTGAGATCCTTGGAGGGTGTGCTTATTTGTCTTTACAGGACTTAGTTGGTGGACAATTTTGGAAGAACAAGCTTAGCTTGGGCTTCCATAGGGATTGAATTCCACAGCTGAATGCCAAGGGCCCACATGCCAGATGAGAGAGATCAAACTTGGAAGTCCTAGGAGATGATTTGGATGACATAACCTAGCTCCCACATGTGTAACGATTTTCCTAGGAGAGGAAAAACATCACCTTTAGAGGCATGGCATTGCCTAGGGGGGTTAGGGTTTGGTGGTGAGGTGACATGCATTGACACAATGACGTTTTGAGGGGGATTGAGCATTGATAATGAAGGAAGTTGTTGGGATGCTTATTATGTGGATTTGGGAAGCCTTTCTACACTCCTCCATCACCAATGACCTTCTCCTAGTGCCAAAACATCCCCTAAAGGGGTGACGTCCATATAACTAGGGCTTTTTCTTTATGCAAAAGTGAAATTAAAGTGATTTGTTTAATATTACTTTGTAAAAGGGGAAATATTAGGGTTGTTGACCACTAGTCTTGTGGTTTACCCTTAATTATGTGGACAAACTATCTTAGTGACATTTTGTATAAATAAGAGATCATAAGATCTCATTTTAACATAACTCTCCCTCTTGTGAGAAGTACTTGGTCTGAAATTTTTGCTATACTTGGAGTTTTTTTCCTTTTGTGCTATGGAATAATGCTTTTATGGTTATGGTTGATGATGATGATGACATGCTATCTCTAAGAGGTCATTCTCTTGCTATTGTAGAGGTTTAATTTGGCATGTTAAAGGTTTTTTTCTTGAATAGTATGGTTTCTACTTTGTTATTATCATTTTGTATTCCAAGTTGAAGTTGTTTTAGCCAAGGTTAGATAGGGAGTATAATGATATACACCCCTATCCTAGTTTCCACTATTTTATCAAGTTATTTTGCAAGGGTTTTGTTGAGTAAGTAAGAGGATTTACACCCCTCATCTTCAATCCTAGCTAGGTTGCTTACCTAGGGAAGTAAGAGGATTTTGCACCCCCAAGGGTTTAGTAATTGTAGCTCTTTATTTTTTATCCCATTAACCCATAACTAAAGGCAATAGTAGTATTGCATTATAGAAATAAAATATTGCATTGGGAAACATGATTTCTTGTCGTTTTTACTTCCTGCAACTTGGATTGTCTTCCTTATGCCTTGGGCACCTCACAGCCACTAGGGCATCCCCATCAAAGGGATAGTTCTTTCCATTGTTATAAAATTGCATCTTCAGCCATTAGGGATGAAAAAACCCTAACTCAATTGCTTGAGTAACTCTCTTATCAACCATTAGAATTTTCCCAAACTTTGCACACTTACACTTATTGGTCTAGCGCACTTTTTGGAAAAGTTTGGAGGAGTTTTAGTGGCTGATCTTCTTACTATAATACATTGATTGTTACAGCCACAAGAATGATATAATTTTCTTCAGAAAAGTGTTTACAACAACCTTGTCTTTCATGCTAGTATCTTGGTCCTTAATCTTGAGTTTTGTTAGTGTTTAGCTAGTCTTTCTCTTGTAATCTTTCACTTGATTTCTAGAATTTATCTTGCATGTTATGGTGCCATTTTATTGCTGATATATACTTTTACTAACAGTTGCTTTAGGGATAACAATATTAACTTTCTTGTCCAATTGATTATATTGCAATATATGCTTTTTTTTATTTTGTCTCGGGCATGCATTTCGCCATTTGCAGGTTACTCAACATACTTGGCAACCCTTGGACCTTCGCAAGAATTCATTCCAAGACCTTCATACCATTTATATTTGACCTCTAGAGACTTCATCTCCATCTTCATCGCTTTCCATCTCATTCCCCTTAGGGTCACCGATATTCCCACCTCGAGGTGACTACCTCACCTCTAAAGTGATGGGGACACTTGCGTAAGGTGACAGTGGGTAGGTGACCTGCTAGTTGTCTCCATTTGGTGGTTGGGTCGAGATTTTCCCAACCTACAACTTGTGCGATAAAAGGTCTATTGGACCTTAAGATGGTAAGATATTACTTCGATTTCTTTAAAATTGTATTTATGTGCTAAAAAGGCATTGAGAGAAGTGTTCCAAGATCACTATAGTTTTGATGACTTAGGAGGTTAGGAAGGTTTGTATTGTGGAAAACATTTTTAAAGTGGGATCTAATTTGGGAATAGGTAGGGCTATCTAAGAGGAAGTGTTTTTCATCTTCAAACCTCTCAGTGTCACAAAGATGATAGATTCTTTCATCCCACGGTGTTTTTAGAATTGTCCAACGCCCAGTTTCACTATGTAGCTCGTGAGTGTTTGTTCTTATTTTAGCAATATTGATTTTCTTCTTTGCACTTCTCAAAATTGAGAGGAACTTTTGATCTTCTAAATTAGGGTTGATCTTAGTTTCCTTTTATCCTCTAATTATTTATCACACCAGAAATTCTCCTTAAATTTAGAAGTGATAATATTTGTAATACTATTGATGTTATGCGTGATGGATTCTTGTTGTATTCCCCAATGATTTAGCCAATATTTGACATCTTTATGCCATCCTTGCTCGATTCGTTGGTGTTTTTGGCTAGAGTTTGAAGCAATTTTGGGGAGCCTCTTGTTGTCCATGTTGTTTATGTTTTTCTTGTAAGTTAGATATCTAATCATATCAATGCTCTCAATGGGGAAAGACTCGCTTAAATATCTCCATAGGCTATAAGTATAAAAAATCTAAATCAATTATATTTAATATTGAAATTTTATAAAAAAAAATTGAAATTATGTTAAAATAAAATACGAAAATATCATGATAAATATGATCAATTAATTATTAAAATTGAAAATTAATAATAAAAAAAAAAAGTTAATTGATTACTCATTAATGTGTATCCATTTTAATTCTAAAATTATTATATAAATACATAAAAACAAATTAAAATAGGAACTTTCAAATATTTAAAAGATCATAAACTAAAATAGATTTATATTATGATGATACTGATCAACGTCCATTGAGACCAATTGGTTTATCAGACCTTAACAATGTAAGATATTACTTTGATTTCTTTAAAATTGCGTATTTCTATTCTAAAAAAACATTAAGAGAAGTTTTTCAAGATCACCATGGTTTTGATTACTTAGGACGTTAGGAAGGTCTGTATTGTGGAAAATATTTTTAAAATGGGATCTAATTTGGGAAAAGGCACGACAATCTAAGTGGAAGTGTTTTTCATCTTCAACCCTCTTAGTATCACAAAGATGGAAGATTCTTTCATCCCACGATGTTTTGGGAATTGTCAAACACGCCGTTTCACTATGTAGCTCGTGGGAGTTTGTTCTTATTTTAGCAATGTTGATTTTATTCTTTGTACTTGTCCAAACTGAGAGGTACTTTTGATCTTCTAAATCAGGGTTAACCACCTCCTTGTAGTATCTTAATTTCCTTTTATCCTCTAATTCTTTATCACACCACATATTCTCCTTAAATTTAGACATGATAATATTTGTAATATTATCAGTATTCTGTATGGTGGCTTATGCTTATATTCCCCAATGATTTAAGCAAGAATTGACATCTTTATTCCATCCCCACTTGAGATATTGGTGGTTTTGGCTATAGTTTGAAGCAATTTTGGGCAATCTCTTGACATCCATGTTGTTTATCTTGTTCTTGTTAGTTTGGTATCTGATCATATCAATGCTCTTGATGGGGGGAAGGATCTCTTCTATAAGAAGGATAGGATAGGGTGTATTGCCCTTAATTTTGAGATTATAAATTGTGAAATTATTTTGGATCTGTTCTATCTTTCTCTAGGATTCTCTAGAGATACTGCAACCTCAAACTTCACATCCATATAAGATAACCGAAGTGACGATAATGTGAAAGAAGAATTTTTTCTTATCCCAAAGCCAAAGGTCCTCTCATTTACAATTGTTTTCAAGCCCATAATAAGATTTCCACCCTCCATTTATCCTTTTCTCAACACTATAGTTCCAATTGAGCTTGTGGTGAATATCGATTCCAAGATATTTGTATGAAGGCACTTCCTCCAAACTATTGTTGTCGTATACGAAAGTATCATAGTTAATACTTTTGGATTTATTTATCATAAATTTTGTTTTGTCAGTGTTCACAGTCATGCCCATACTAGAACAAAAGTTGTTACAGAACAATTCCCCCGCGGACAAGTGAATCTTCCTTTGGATTCTATACCCCTAATACTAAGAAATAAAAACACAAATGGACACTAACATCCCTTTGAATTTAGTTTAACTAATCAGAAAGAGAGAGAGGGAGAAAAAGTGTGATGCACCTTGTTTTGAAGTTTGTCCTCGCTGCTTCCAATTGGAGTTCGATCTTCAAACTCCTTAGCACAACTCGACACCTGCAATGCAATACAAAACAAAGAGAAACAAAGAACTCCTACTCTACAAGATTAGATTAAACAAATCCATCTACAAAGATCGAAAGAACAATAGACAAGCGCGTGCAATAATACACAAGCTTGAAGGAACTAGGCCAAGTATATTGATGAGAACTTTAAAGAGATACTTACAATCACAGATGGTGTTGCAACAACTTCTCCAAGTCCTCCTCATCCAACCCCTTGCTCGAAAGATCCATGATCATAATGACAATGCTTTTGCTGATTATTTTTTCCTTGTCTCTTCACCATGAGAATGCATTCATTTATAGGCTTTGGGAGGCCCAACCACTTTGGTTATATTTGGGATTAGTGGAGGATATGACTACATCAATTGTGATATCTCCCTTAGATGCATCCTAAGGGTTAGATTCGAGGCAAACCAACTCGAATCATCCATGGTTGTCCTTATAGAAAAAGGGGATTTCTTCCCAAGATTTTCTCAACCAATTTGGTGCTCCTTTACAATGGGAAACAAAGCACTACAATGCTCCCTGCTAGATAGACGAAGAGCACTAGCGCTCCCTGCATATGAGCAGGGGAGTGCTGATCTTCCAAAAGTTGCCAAGATGACCAATTCTCATAGAAAAACACTTTGTTTCGACTATAAAATGATGGGGCTTCTTATTCTAACATGTTTTAAGGGTCATATCAAGTGTTCTCATGGTTTCGTTCACGATGTGACACTTACGTGATGAAAATGTGATACTTACGACACTTGCGACAAAAGTGCGATACTTATGACACTTACGACAATGAGAATGTGACATTATCGAAGTGAGGAAATTTGATGTGTAACATAAGTCCTTTAGGATTATAAGTTGCTTACCTAGGTCATAGGGACTCTTCTCCATAAGAAAAATATCATTATCATAAAGAAGAAGGATGATGACTATACTAGTAAGAGTCAGGCCAACACAACTTGCATCCTCCAAGCAATCTCGTAACTTATCAATATGGATGCCGAAAAGGGCAGGGGACAGGGTACAACCTTGCTTGACTCCTATATTATAGTTAATTTCTTCCGACCATTCCTCAGTGTTCCTAAACTTGACAATAACTTTCTCATATAGCCTTACTGCAATAACTCTTAACTCGAAAGGGAATTTAAGCTCTTATAACCTATTCCAGGGGTTAGTCCTAGGCACAGTGTCAAAATCTTTTCTAAAATTAATGAAACAACAAAGAAGATCAATATTACTAGTTTATTAATTTATATTACTTTTTTAATACACACCGAATTATAACATTTCACTTTTATTAATATTAAAATTATTTTAATATTAAAGTTAATTAGATAACTAAAATGCAAAAATATAAAACTTAACCAATGATGACGTTGCACTAATTTTTATTGATATTAATATTGATTTATTAATCTTAATAAAAAAATTATTATTCTTGTTATATATTAATTTATTATTTTTAAAATTAAATAATTTAAAATATGATTATAGAATTTATTAAAAATGAAAAAAGAACACCATTAAAATAAATATTCATTTTTAGCAAAGGAAAATAAATTTTATTTTATTTTATTGAGTTTTAATTTAGTGGTCAACTTTAATAAGTATCAAATTTAATAAATGTTATAAATATCATTAATTTTTAATGAAATTAAAGAAAAAATATTCGATTAAGAAAAGAAGGTAAAATTTATAATAATAATAATAACAATAATCTATTTTTAAGGTCATGGCCAAGCCAGACACCAAATTGGTGTACGAGACCCCCTCCGCCTAATGATTTTGACTAGTAAAGTCTACGGAGGTATACATACCCTACGCCCCTTTGGATTTGAACTTGTGACCTCTTATGAGGAAACACATGTTCTAACCATTAGGCCCACTTAGGATAAAGTGTTTTTATGAAGTTAGAATCAAAGAAAAGAATATA
>SNQJ01S0011170.1:212245-223451 GCA_010110895.2 Picea sitchensis
AGACTTGGGATTGGATTCAGGTGATGGATCAAAGATCTCATTGGTTGGTATAACATGTAAATTTGGTGAAGACATTGATTGTAGAAGCAACTTATTTCATATAAGGGTAATCATGCGACACACTAAGATAGACACATTAATCGACAGTGGATCTCAATCTAATCTAATCTCAGAAGAATTGGTTAAGCAATTGGGATTAAAAACAAAACTACATCATAAGCCTTACGCACTTAAATGGATAAGCAATCATCATCAAATGCACATAACAAAGCAGTGCACAATCACATTTGCAATTTCATCTAAGTATGTGGACGAAGTAACATGTGATGTAGTGCCGTTAAGAGAATGTAGAATGGTCTTAGGTAGTCCGTACTTATATGATCGTAAGGCAATCTTCTAGAGGACAAAGAATCAATATCAATTCACTAAAGCAGGTCAAGATTATGTGGTGCATGCTCATCATGTTAAAGCAAATAAAACACTTCAAACAATGGAACAATTAAAGAAGGCAGTGCAAGCAAGCAACAAACCAATAATTGTTTCAAATGAAGTAATCGATCTTAAGCAAGAACAATAAATGATTGTTGAATGGAAAATCAATCATAAGTTGCTTCAAGATAAGCTCATGTTGTGCAAATATTTCAAGTATATCAGCTCATTTGTAGTCGTCTTTTTGATGCTGTCATTAGTAATGTTCTCTACATGGATGATAGTGGCTTCAGTAAGATGTAACAGGGTTCAAATGGCTAACAATATACTATCAGTTGTCATGATTGTGTTACAGTTGATCTTGATGAGATAGGTGCACAGGACAGAGTTCAGAGATAGAGGACAAGCCGGGTGGCCTATCCCGAGCTTGTTGACTGGTTAGTAACCTTTTGGGGACCAAAAGGTCTTTTAGTTGGGAGGTGTGATCCAGAATCGGATCCAGAAGCCTGACAGGGCTAAAAAAAGCGCAAAAATGAAAGTGCTTGGAATCTAATGAAACCAACGCCATTGCATCCGTCTTGTCTTCCTGATTTCGACCATATATTTACTTCGTAAAATGGGCTTCGTATGCGAAAGATATCACATTATGTTCGAAAACCCAAACAGGTAAAAAGTCAAAGGTCAACTGGTCAAAAAGTCAATGCTGATGTCAGCATGACATCAATATGATGACTGTGCAAGAGATGACGTGGCATCGTACGCTGATGACTATGCAGAGTACACGTGGCAGTGGTTGTATTGGACAAATGGCAATTTATGATTGGTTTGGGAGGTGCCACGTGGCACCCTCTTAGTGGTTAGAATGGTCAAAAATGTATGAGGGTCCGTGGGGTTTGAAACCACGACCCACCACTCAACTCCAAGTTTCAACACCAAGCAATGCCATTGGGCCACGATATCACATTGTTATGTGGCTCGAGTTTAAATATATGTATATTAAAGTTTTGAAACATTGGAAAAGGGTGGGGGCCGGGGCCAAGCCCCGACCTACGACCATATGTAATACCACATAACCATAACTCAAAGGTTAAACGGTCAGCACCAAGGTATAAGCCCATGGTTCCGGGCCCAACTCCATGGGACCCAGACCTTTACTACATAGAGCGTGGGGTTGTTAATAACTGTAGGCCGACAGTCACGTTGGGCCTTCCATTTGACTAGGAGTTGGTAACTAAGGGGCTAGCGCTTAGCCTTCGGGCTAGCGCTTGGCCCAAATCACGCCATATGACCTTAAATTAGGGGCGCGTGCCAGATAGAGGGGGCTAGCCCCTATTATTAAACATACAGTGGGTTTTTTGTTAATGTTTTGGATTTTTATTGATATTGTGCCTGTTATTAATGGATTTTATCCATTTTTGGGAGATATTGGGCATTTTTGGAGCCTAAATTTTGGGAGGAAGTTGGGGATGGATAACCAACTTCAAATCTATAAAAACAAGGCCTGTTTGAGGCCATGGAGGATAGTCATAGCAGAGTTATGCTGAAGGGAAGCCAAGCCAAAGCCGTTTTTATGCAGGGAAGCTATTGAGGAGCAGACGCTTGCGGGCCATTTCCGGGAGCTTCGGACGTCCGTTTTGCGTGTCGTTTTCTTTGCAGGGTTCTAGAGATCTGGAAGAACATGACCAGATCAATCTTGTAGCCAATTGGCACTGCTGCGATGTACTTTTGAGATTTTGAACAAAAATAAAGAAGCCTCCCCCACAGAGACAAAGGCCCGGAGACGTAGGCAACGTTGTGCAGAACTCCGTTATCAATTATCCTGTTATGGTTTGTTGTTTATTATTTCATTTCAGATCTGCAAATGTGTATATGGCTGTCATAATTCCTCTTCTTTCCTCGTTCTTTCATTAAGCTTCTTAAAAGGGTTAATTAACACATGCAAATTTAAAACTCAACCATAGTCATTAAAAGATCCTAGGGATCAATAACATCACCACAATAATTCATGTGAATCATTCAAAGCATGAACATTTAGCATCAGAAGAAAACAGACTAAAAGAGAAGATGATTTCTATTAGCCAAAAAGTCTTAAGTCCAGTACATCACTAGATCATAGTCACTTCATCAAAATATTACAAGTAAAGGGAGCCTTGCTCAACCATCCGAACCTGCTAAAGCAAATGATCTATCTATTTATAACAAAAAGGGAGGCAATAGCTGGAGGTACGAGCTGGCCCCCTTCCCTTGAAAAAATCTAAACATTTATTTTCTCTAATAACTTATCTAACCATCTATGCTATAAAACAGGAAAATGTTGGTGACTAATCCAACTGAAATTCAAACTGAATTGGTTCCTTTTTGCTGCGCAACTCCTTGTTTACCATGTTTCCTTCAAAGCACGTGGTTGTCTTCATGATTCCAGCTACTACTTCTCCATCCTTCTTCATCATCAATTTATCCCAAAGCTTTTAACTTGGTCCTCCTAGATCCATGGTCTTTATTGGCAACTTCTTTGGGTAGAAAATCTAGGTAGCACACTACCAGGAGAAAAGGTAGCCCCTGTAGGTAGCGTCACTATGCTGCATATGTGTACAGACTCTGCTCTTTGTAAAATATTGGGTAGCGCCTATAGGTAGAGCCTATAAGTAGCACCTCTGTGTTGCGCCCATATGACAATTCTATTCTCTGCTAAATATTAGGCAGCGCCTGTAAGTAGCGCCACTTACGTTGCATATGTGTGCATATTAGGTAGCATTGGCAAAAACACAACGCCTTCAATCTTGAAAGTGTGCAGAGAAATTTGTGGTCTTTCATGATGACAAAACCATTTCAATTAAGTGCCTTGACTGTATAATGGGTAGTGCCTTTTACCACTAGGGAAACTATCACTTAGCAAAAACTCAAAGCCCAGCTAGTTAAACAATTAGCAACCTGTATGATGGTATAGCTAGTATGTGCATATCAGTTAACCCTCCCAAAAAGGAACAATTCTAAAAAATGAGGCTTACCACTACCAACTATTTTGTCATTTTAACACTTAGCCTCACACTCTTTATGGTAGAAAGAGGATCTTCAATTGGCACAACAAACTTCTTCTTCTTAGCATTGGCAGGATTTTTCAATGTAGCTGTGCTCTCCTTAGTTGCTGGTTTATCATCCTCAATGGTAGCTTCAACCAACACCTGTAAATTTCTTTGGGCTACCTCATCTTGAAAGTGTTTCAACTCTACCTTTAACTTCTTGTTCTGAGACTGAAAGCCTCTGTTTCGTCTGTAAAGATTCTTCAGCTGTTTATGAAGGGGCAGAGCCTTTCTCACTGCAAACCTTGCCAAGTCAAGGGTATGATTGTATCCAACCATGAGCTCTTCCATTTGATCCAAGTGGAACTTGTCTTCTGCTTTAAGACGAGCTATTTCTTTTCTTGCATCTCTAAGCTGCTTGATAAGTCTTTTGTAGGTCTGACTGTTAGGAGGGACAGTGGCATGCTCAGTCTCAAAAGGCTTCTTCTCAGTCTCTTCTTCCACCTGTATGGGAAAAGTCCTATTCACCTCATCAGGTTTCTCAGTGGCCTTACTTTTACCCTTCTTTCTCTGCATAGTGGTTTCTTCATTTCTTACCAAAGGCTCCTCAAAGTGTTTCACAAGGGGTTTCCTTTTCTCTCTCCAAAGGTCTTTTAGTACCTTTACCTTTCTGTACAAGGGATTCTTGTTTTCTTTCGACAGGCTTCTCAATTCCTTTCTCAGAGGTCTCATCTCTCTTCTCCAAAGGTACTTTAGCACCTTTACCCTTCTTCTTTTGCACAAGGGTTTCTAATTTCTCCTCTACAGGCTTTTCAATATTCTTCCCCTTCTTCTTTTGAATAGGGATCTCTGGTAAGGACTGCTCTCTATAATCCTCCTTAGGAATTGATGACCTTGTGAAAGGTCTTTTACCTTTGATTTCGACTGCTGGAGGAGAAGGGGAAAAGAGAAGCTTCTTCCCTCTCTTAGATGTAGCTTTGGTAGAAAGAGGCACCTGTTCTAACCTTGGTGGAGGAGGTGGTGAAAAATATCTATGTGGAGAAGGACAAACTTCCTCCTCAGCTTCAATGACTTGCTTGTTGACCTCTGACACTTAAACATGGGCTCTTCCCTTTCTCTTCCTACTGGTCCCTGCTTTGGTAGCACTGGTAGGTGACAAAGGACTTGCCCTCTGTGATTGAGGAGTGGGTGCTAGATCCAAGTTAAAATGAGAGGTAACCTCAAAATTCTCCCATGAAATATCTTTCTTGCCCAATTCCTCAGATACTGGCATTCTGATTAATCCAGAGTGGAAAAGGCTAGAATCCACATCTTTAGATTTGGCCTGTATCCTGTCTGACATCTTACCTATAATCCTCAACAAGTAATAAGGAATATTCATCTCAAACTTACCATTAAAATGTAGCAACAACCTTATATGGTACTGGTATAATGTGTTGAATCTCCCTTCACAAGTAAAATATCTCTGTATGATCTTCAGTAGTCTGTCAAATTGTTCAATCAATTGGCTCCTTGGAATACTTTTGGACAGGTCATTGGCTTGATATTCAGGTTTAAATAGATCTTTTTCATAAGATGAACTCAAATCCATGGCTTTGAACCACCTTTCACTTGTAATGGGGGTCCCTGTTGCAGCTGAGATGGAGGCTTCAGTCACTTCAAACTCTAAATCCCCAACCTTAGTTTTCTTACCATCAAAATGTAATGCAAATTGTCTTTCTACCTCTGGATGGCCTCTCTGCATGTTATGACAGAAGAAGAGGCACCCTACTCTTTGAAAGGCCTCTCTTGCCATGGGTTCTATATTTAAAAGAAGCATGTCCACTGGTTCTGTCCTAACTATCTTGCCTCCTTTATGTGCCTTCTTTGATTTAGGGGTCTCCATGACTCAGAATGAGGGCTCTTAAAAGGTTTGGTAATGCTCAGGAGACTTTGAATGGGGTTTCAAATATGCAAGGCTGACCCTATGCAACTGAGTAAAACGTTTATTTTCGAGATGAAAGGAGGGAGGGGAAGCACCGAGAGGTTAAGCAACGCCTCTTGGTAGCGCAACGTATACGTAGAGGATAGACTAGTCTAAAGCTTGCAACTTCAAGGGCTAAGGCATACAACACAAATCTGACTCATATACGGGCCATGAGGTTTACAAGTCTGAAAAAGTGAGGAGATGAGGCTATCATACTGTTATCCGCACTTTTTAGGAATAACTAGGAGATCATGTCTTGAGGCCCACAGGTCCTAGACATGGAGTACTGAGAGCAGGATTGACCTGAGCATGGTCTTGGAGGGCCCACTCTTTTCTTCTTCCATCATCCTTGTTTTTTCAGCAGTAGTAGCATCCATCACCATCGTCTTGGCCTTGAATCATAAAGAGTTATTTCTCCATGAGGTAATTGGTCTAGGTATCATGATATGTGTCACTTTTGATTATTAAAACCTTTAAATATATGCCTCTGATTCCTTTTATTTTTAACCACTGCTTGGACCTTACATTTGCCATCTTGACCATGTTTGGGGGGATTGACATGGTGTCCTAGCAAGGCTTTGTCCATAGGTTTTGGTTTTCCACTTGGGGGGACTTCTGAAAGGCCATCGTTCGCTCCCATCATAAAACCAATATTTCATCTTGTTTCCCGCTCACTTGTCCCACTCCCCTTGTCCGAGCATTGGGTTGACCTTTCTTCAGGATTGCACCTTGTCTCATGGGAAGAAGGGGAAAAATGCCCAGAAGGTAAAAGAAAGATGGTAAGAGATAGAAGCCTAAAAATAAAACCTCGAGATGCTTTGCCCAGGGATCCTCGAGAAAGCAATAAAAGGCTTCTCAACAAGAAACTAGAGGGACCCGGAAGAAAATAATAAAACAAGACCTAGTCATAGGATAGGGGGTCTCATCACAAGCCAGCCTATTAGGTCCATGGGTACCTAGCAGTATGACATTGCCACCAGCTCGTTACCATGCCAGGGCAGTGACTCTTGGCTGCATGGCCAAGGGAAAGGGGGTCTCATCACGAGCCAGCCTTTCATTTCTGTGAAAGTACTTGTGGGTAACGCTGCCACCACTGGTCACCACACCAGGGAAGTGTCCCCTGATTAGCTCTTGAAAAAAAAGAAAAAGAAACACAATAAAAGAATAAAAGAATAAAGGCAAGAATGGGCTTGGAAAGAGTGCTTCTATGACAGGTACAACTCGCCTTCTACAAAGGCACCCACAGATAACACATTGCATCCTTGGCCCTCACTGCACCCACTTGCTTGGACTTCCCTTAACCACATCACCCACTCACATGGTTTTTATAAGGTTTTCTTCTGGGAACTCACCTTTTCCGATGGACACTAGCCCAATAGAACGTTTTGTCTTTTCCTCCAGATTTGTATAGCAGGCTTGTGTAATGTCTTTGAGCTATTGACAGATGTATTAGGGATTTTATGCATATGTTTAATAATATTAATGATGAAATTTGATTGACATTGCTATGATCCCTGTGACTGATGAGCCCATGGAGGGTGTAGCTTTTGATGTGCAGGACCATGCCCAACGGAAAGGTACCATTTGGACTGGTACACATGGGGAGATGATCAGTTCGGAACTCCATGGGGCTGAAGAGGCCAGTGGGTGGATGCTGAGACCCCATCAAGTGGAAGAGACAGGGAAGAGGATGATCAAAGACTTTGCACCAGAGAAAAAGAGAACGTTCCACCAGAGGCACCCCGACACTGCTTGGCCTAGGGGGATTGACCCACTTTCAGAGGGACGTTGGCTCTAGATGGCCCAGGACGTCACCAGGAGTCTTATGACATCATCATGAGCATGTTGGAATATGGACATGGCAGTTGGCACATGTGGCAGCTTGGAGGAGCCCAATGAGGGCTAACGTCTTGCTTCAGGAGGCTACATTTTCCCTGATAGGGGCTAACGTCACCCTAGGAAGGGGTGACGTCTTACGTTTATGCCTTATTAGGGTTTTAGTCTAGCATTTAATGTAAAAAACAATATAATTTTGATATTATGGCCTTGTCGGCCTTTTTATGACCTAAAAAGTAAATTAGTTCATTTCAACAATGTATATTGAGGATTTTGATCCTCATTTTATCATCATAACTCATTCACTCCATAAGGAGGACTGAAATTTGTGCCCTCTCTTGGGTTTTTGGTTGTATTAAGTGATGCGCACTTGTTGAAGGAAGAGATTTTTGGCATTTGTGGTGTTTCTCTTAAAGGAAGGTGTTACAACTAGGGTTTGCATGGTTATTTCTTGGTGATTTGTAAGTATTTTTCTGCAAAACTTCTTGAATGAATGGTTGTAGTTTAATTTATTGCATTTGATTATAAATATCATTGAATCAAAACCCTAGGGGACAAGCACACAAGTAGGTCATTGTCTCATGTCCCCTGATAGAGAAAACTTAAGCCATTGTTGAGGAAAGAAGGAGCCTAGCCTTAGCTACACTGCTATTTCCTCTTCCTCTTTGCTAGCCGTACTATTTTGATGCCAAAAAGAGTGAGACATCCCTGGCCTAGGTATACTACACTAGGGCCATACTCTTTCTAGGGTTTGTTGAAAGGCCTTGCTTTAGCAACACCTCACCTCATCAAACCCTCATGTTTTGGTTATATTTTTATTATTGAGCTAGCCGTCTACTGGGAAGGAGGAGAGAGCATGAGCCCTTGTTTTAGCAACACCAGACTGAGCCTCTCTCCCCTAGGGTTCTAATTTTGAGGCCCTGCTTTAGCAGCACCCCAAAACTTTTCCCTCTAGTCCTTAAAATCTTGCCTCCTTCAACCTTTGCGTCCTTCACTTATGACTCCATTAAACCCTAAGGAACTGATCTGAAAAGTCCTCTAACGTTGAAGTGAAGCTGATCAAACAACTCTCTAAATTCTTTGAATTTCAAACCCTAACCTACTAACCCTAAGTTGCTGACATCATCATTGGATATTTCATCTTTAATGCAACAACGTTTTACTTTATGAGAAATTGAATGGTGGTTTAAAGCATTTATTAAATGAAGTGTTGATTGGTTACATTGAATTCCACATCGTTCCAATATTTATTGGTGAAGTGTTATATCTTTTCATTTTCTATTGATAAACATTGACTTCGTCAACATTTATTGCTGATTGCTTATATATATTTATCTGATAGTCTTATGAAGTACTAACCCATTGAAATATAGCTTGCATATATCCGTTTGTTGTTGTCTTGTTCCAGGCAGGTGTTCTTCATTGGGGATTTACTTTATTATTGGTTGTTTAACCAAGACTTTATGTTTGGGTGGTGACTTGTGAGGAGGAAAGTTTGTCCTTATATCATTATCCTTCCGCCTCCTCGAAACCACAGGTCACCGGGGACGTTTCCCCTGGGCCTAACCTCCCTAAAGAGAAAGAACCTCCCCATCGTGGTGACATTGGGTAAGATAGGTTCATGTTACGCCAATTTGGCCTTCAATCTTATAGCCTTTTTCCTAGCTACAAACTATGTGATAACATTTTGGCACTGTTTCCGGGGAACACTGAGTCAAACCTTCCTCAGACGACACTTTTTGGTAAGCCTTGCCTCTAGGGTCTTTATCTTACAAGCTTACCTGGCGACTCCACTAGGGTGTTTTCCCCTTTCTTTGATAGTTTCAAGAAAATTATCTGGTGATTCCATTGATGACGAAGCCAACAATGACTTCACAATGGGATCCCGGGAACTACAAGCCTTTAGACATGAGCAAAATCCCAGGATACCCACGACAAATGCCCCCGATATCCGAAAGATGGCTCCCTAGATTCACTTGTAGCAATGGGGAGAGAGATGACTTTCATATGGATGAATTTTATTCTTATTTTAGACTCCACCCTGTCGATGATGATGCCGAAGATGCAGTGATGAAACTTTTTCCCACCACTCTAAAAAATGGTATGATGACCTTCCTAATGCTAGCATCACCTCTATGAACCAGTTGGAAGAAATATTTCTCAGAAAATGGGGTATTCAGTGATAAGACATCTCAGTACTACCAAAAAATGTTAAGCATATAAAACAAACTGAGAATGAAACCCTCTGGGACTTCCAGAGTAGGTTTGAGCGCACTCTATATCAGATTCCTAAGAGCCATCATCCTGAAAACAAGTACATTGTCCATCTATATACCCATGCGCTCCTGGCACACCTAGGTTTGCCCCTCAGTAAAACGAGCCCAAGAATGCTCGATGAAGCTTACGACATAGCTAAAAGAATTGAACAAAACATCTCCTTATTCGGGATAAAAGACCTTTTTACTTAAGGTAATTTTAATATGGGAAGTTTGTTTGCCCGTGAGAACTTTATTGATGATATCCACAATGAAGGGAAACAAACCATCATTCAACATATGGTTGCTAAAGATATGGCTGAGAAATTGGAACTGAAGTAAAGTGATGAAGTATCAACCTGTGCTCCTCTTTCTGATGAGGCCGTCCAAGAGCCTATTTCTCCTACACAACAAAAAGACGATGAGGTTAGTCGTTTTCCCTTTCAGGATCCCAATGACACCTTGTTCCTTGATTCAAAAAATGAAGGAGAAATGGAAACCATGAGAAAAATTCCTTGTTGTATAATTGAAGATGAAGGGGTGATTTATGAGGATGAAAAAATAACGCATGCTGGAAACACCAAAGTCCTTGAAGCTCCTGCACAAGAAGAAGTAGTAAGTTTCCCTCCTCCCCTAATTTTTGATGATTCTCCACTTTGTGATAGGGAAGATGAGGAGGATATAAACAAGTCCTTGAATGCTTCAATTCGTGCATGTTATGACACATATAGTAACATAGTTAATAACATTGATGAGTTCATACGTGTGGGGAGACATAGGTGGGATATAGTTGGTTATGATATGGATCCCATCTATGACATTGAGAGTCATTTCCAAATGTTGCCCTTATAATTATCACAATAGGTCACTCTTTATTAGTGGCAACAAAGAGATGAGATTTTTACCCATATTCTTCAAACACCCAAGGATGACCTAATACCTTGTTTGCCTGATGTTTTTCAGTCTTACCTTGAGGGTTTTGATGAGTACCCCTCTAAGAACTTGGATTCTCTCCATGAAGATGATTATCAACCACCAATGTGCTCAGGTCTTGATAGAAATAAGGACCTTATTTGCTTGAAGGAGGATCCTTGCGATGATTTTCCTCAACCACCTCCAATTACTTTACCTTGTTGTGTTTCTAGAGGTGCGGTTGGGAAATATGTTTTTGATTCTGAGTTTCCTCTGGGGAAAACCCTAGAGTCCAAGGGTTGGTTGAACATTACAATCTTAAGTTTATCATCTCAGTCTTTCAACTTTCCCTTGCGAATTTGCCAGTCGTCTGATACATCCTTGTCAATCCCTTGCCAGACTTCAGAGTGTGAGAACGTCTTAGGTAGCCAGTGTGCAGACCTTTTGAGTCTGTGTTCTGAACCTTGGAATTTTCATGATCCTTTCTTGAAGTGGATTGAGTACTTTCCTCAGAGATGGACTTGGCATGATTTTTTCCCTCCCATCCACCTCCATGTGTTATACTTTGTGATTTTTGATGATATGATATGTGCTCTAACCCATGTCATTTTTGTGCTTGATTTATCACTGTTCTGGTTTATGATGAAGCACAAAGGTAGGTATCGTGGGACGTTGCTGGATTGGCTTCACTGGTTGTTTGAATACACCCAACATTCTAGCCAACAGGTAAGTACATGCAAGTAGTTTGCTTTCACATTTACATTTATTGATTGTTTTATTTCAGTCCA
>SNQJ01S0011170.1:227358-253754 GCA_010110895.2 Picea sitchensis
GATGCTTTGCGGATTGATTTATCCTAGAAGAATGGTTGGAGGACCCATGCTCTCATTATTGTCTTATCATGATTGATAAGGTGCACAAATGGATGAACTCCAAAGTGGTCCCCTTATGGTGAAAGATATCACGGGAAGACGCTTTTCCGATTGAGTTATCCTAGAAGAATGGTTGGAGGACCCATTATTGTATGTGGAATAATGAGATGAAGATCAAGGAAACTGTTGGTGAAACTATCCTAGATGGATAGTGCTTGTCATGCCATTTCCTGTGGTATGTGGAATATCACATAACTCCTCATGGTTTGAGAGTTATGGCCTTATGAAGATGAAGGAACCCCATATGAAGGATTGAAGCCCCCAAGGTCAAAGAAGTCAAAGTGACCTAAAAGAATAAATCATTATTTAAATGATAAAGTCAAGTGACAAAGTCAAGAAGGATTATTTAAATAATAAAGTGAAGTGACAAAATCAAAGAAGATTATTTAAATGATAAAGTGAGGTGACAAAGTCAAGGAGGAATATTCAAATGATAAAGTAATGGAGAACTTTCTAATTACGGAAAGTGGTTAACCTTAAAAATGAGGAAAATAGGTTAAGTGACCTATAAATGGGTTAAGTGACCTAGAAATAGGTTAAGTGACCTAGAAATGGGTTAAGTGACCTAGAAGATGGAGAGTATAAATAAGAGGCAAGCATCTCTCATTTCAAATAACACTTGATCATATTGAATATATATAGGTGACTGAGGTAACCAAAGGATATCTAAGCCAAATTTCAGAGGGAAGGTGAAGAAAAGAGGGCCGGAATTCAAGGGTGGATAAATTATTTTCATGATGCTTTCTAAGGTATGTTATTTACAGGTCATCTCCCCATTTTCGCAATAACTTTTTTTTTATATAATGATTCATACCGTGAGATTGATAGGAAATTAAGGAAACATATCCAAGTATCTATGGTAAAAAAATCAGCTTGTGGGTCGTTTTATTTTTGGAGATACACTCCGTGGAAAATAGGGTTTGTGGCTAGTCATGAAACTAGTCTAAAACACGTGTTTCAGGTAAAAACGTCATAACTTCTTCATAACAGATCCAAATTCAGTGAGAAAAATTGTCTTAGTTAGAGTATAGTCTATAGTATGATGTGTAACATTTTCAGAGCTATTCAACAAACATTCTGTGTGGGGCACGCTCTTCAAGGTCACTCTCTAGAATAAGCCAAAATTCAACAAGGTATGTCATTTTTGCTATAAATCCTTTTCTGAGAGGTTCCAAGTAGTGAAACCTAGAGGAATTGCATAAACAACAATGAAGAACATTGTGTATGATTTTCAGATCTTTATTCATTACAGGTACAAAGTTATGATTATTTCAAGTTAGGGTTGTTGACTAATCCAAAACTAGTCATGGTTGAGGCAAGCAGTTGATGAGTTGGCACATACATGAGGTGTATAATTGATGATGTTGGTACATATTGATGATTCATTGTTGATGAAGAGTTGACAGATGATTGGTATATACTTGGTACATGGTTGTATGCACTTGTTTATGGTACAGGTTGATTACAGGTTATTTGGCACAGGTTGGTGCATGGTTGATGCACTTGTTTATGGTACAGATTGATATCTGTTGAGGATTGTTGCCTCATCTCAGTTGGTGCTGAGAATGTAAGTTGAGTCTTGCATATAGAGTTGATTCTCTTGTAGAGTTGTACTCTATTCAATTGTTGTTGAAAAACCCCCGGATTGAAGTCCATAATAAAAAGAAAAATTGTACATACATCTTGTGTTCCTTGTGGAGATGATTTGTTGATGATATATTGCTGATATATGTTGTTGATATGTATTCACATCTAAATGATTATTAATGACAACAATGAGTAATGAGTAAATGTCGAATGCTAACTAATGAGTTTTATGTAAGAGGGAGTTTTGGGAAAAAGATCCCCACACTCATTCACCCCCCCTGTAAGTGTGGTAGGCATGTACAACACTGGATGCTATCGATAGCCAGTCAGAAATTACAAATATAGTTTGCGTGCCATCGAACTAGCGGAACTAGTAAAATTTGATCAAGCCAACGAAACTACTAGCAGAGTTTGGTTTCTATTAGATGCTCATGATAGACACTCATAAATCACAAATATGGCTTGCGATTGAACCACGGGAAAATAGGCATTTAATGCACCACGGTGGAGTAGTAGCATTAAGTTTAAGGCTATCTATGGCAGCCTGTCATAGAATGTTTATCCACCCCTTCAACCACGTGTTTCACCAGCACAACTTCATATCCATTTGTATCTTCTTGTAGTGTAATATTGTTGTCTACCAATATCTTTCAATATCAGACGTGTGCTAAAAATGGCACTCGTGGTCTTACAATGGCCATGAGAAATATATTTGTATATCTTTAATCGTTTTAGCATAAGTTATACGTACCGACAACTTAAAACTGTTTAATAGATGTGTAATCTCAAATTAATCTCTACAGTTTGGTATTTGTATCTGACGTTGAGGGTTGTACATTACCCACTAGGAAATATATAATCTGCTTTGGGCCCTCCCGTGAGGGAGTCAATCCTAGTCCCGCTCTGATACCATGTTGATTTTTATATGTGATATAATATTATTACAATGATGAGTGTTCCATATATAGAGAACATATGGTGACCATCCATGAAAGGATGCATCCCTTGAATAATCAATAACTATTTATTATTATCATTTACTTATTATATATATTATTTAATAATCAATAATTATATTATTAATTATTAATCTAAGAGAATGTCTTCTCGATGTTGTCCAAACATCAACACAATCCTTAGGCCTCAAGGTGTACAAAACATATCTTACTACCGTTGAAGCAGGTAGAAGCACCATCAAAGTTCTATTGTTCGTTTTTTTATATCAAGGGAAAATGCCCAACATTTGAGAGAAAATTTTGTGGGGAACAAGAAAGAGTCTCCCTGTTTTTATAGATGTGGTTCTCCTCTCTTGATATATTGGAAGATTCTTTGTATGGTTGTAGATGAATTCAATGGTTGAATGCTAAAGAGAAAACCCCAAAAGATCTTCCAACAAAGCTCTTATTTAACATATTTATTCATTGAGCACATCATCTTATTCATGGAGATACAAGTAAATAAGTATAACCAAAAGAGATTTGTACAAAGTTTTTTTTCGACACTTTAGATGAATATTGCATTTGAAACTAAAAAATATTATGATAAGTACATTCCAAAAATCTCATACTAAAAAAATTCAAATTTTGAGAAATCATTAGAGTTATGCCCCAAAATAGTTCTTTGTGGGAGAATTTAATAGTAATATCCCAAATGAAATGACCTTAAAAATGTCTGAAATTGGAGGACTGAAACAACCTCAACAATGTTTCAATGACAATTACAGAAACTTAAAATAAAATGCATCTACTTTTTACAAGCAAGTATTTTGCTCCTCTGGACTTGAAATGCCTTGAAATGGTTGAAGAATTTAGAGATGTAGTTGATCAGACCCATATCTTTCTATAGGAAAACATACATGGAAATTTTGATGGAAACAGTCTAGTAGAGAGAAATATGAAGGGGAAGGTCACACAGGCCGATTCACAAATCTTTGTGATGCAGGAGCATCTCTCCACGTCAACAATGCGCTAGCCAACCAACACATTCAACGCGCATTAATGGATAAAGGGAGAGGCACAACCCTCTCAATTTTAAAATTTGAAATGTAATAAATGATTGTAAGGCTGATAAATGCCAAACCACGCCTTTGTACATGTAGCGGTTAGGGTTGCCTTAAATGGTTACCTGTAGCAGGTCCAGGTCGTAGTCAGGCCTAGACATTCATTTATGGAATGAAGTCGTAGAGGTATGGAGCCGCTCTGTGATAGTGATAGCTCAGAGATGGTGATGAGGATAAGCTCATGGGAGCCCTCGTTTTGTAGGAGGAATGTTAGGACTCAGAGTAGAGAGTTAGAGGAGGAGGAGGTCTTGGTTAGAGAGGTCTGGGTAGAGAGGCCTTAGGAGGTCTTGGAAGTTCTGAGAGAACTTGATAGAACTGAGACTTGTTACAGTCTAGTCTTTGTAAGCATTGTATAGATACACAAAGATTAATAGAAAAGCAGATTTTCCTGCATACTGTGTGTTTGGTGTTTATATGTTTTTATGCATTTCATGTTTTAAATGCATAACTAGTGAAGCATTGCATAAGTTTCAATTTCTCCTTGTCTTGGAGTTTCCGAGTGCAAGGAGTGCACATAGTCCGCAAGGTGTGTGTTGATAGAGGTGAGACAACCTCAGGAAAGCTCAAGAGGGATAGCGTTGAATCTTCATTTGTAGAAGTGCAAGGAAGTGCACAGTAAGAACTCTTTATCAAGTTCAGGAGAAACAAAGTTGTTGAACACTCTGTCGGCTCAGTAAGGCTTGCTTGAGTAGAAAGTTGCCAGGAGGGCACTTTCATCTCTTCGAAAGGGTGGAAGAGATAGATATCTTTTGAGGTATGAGTAGTTGAAGCTAGAGGAGGAGATTGAACGTGTACAAGGAGTGCACAGAGCCCAGAAGTGGCCAAGTTTCGAAGGAACAACAAGGGAGAATGTCAGGTGGGCGTAAGGAGTTTTCTTTTCAAGAAAACTTCTCGAATCTTAGTTATTCGGGATTCTCGAACGCAAGGTGTGCACAGGAGTAAATCTCTGAGAGAATGAAGCTCACAAGGGATAGAACCTTTGGAAAGGTCGAAGAGAAGCATCAAAGGCCAAGACCTTCAAATGCATAAATCTTCCTAGGGAAAGAAGAAGCGCAAGCTCAGGAGGAGAAACAACTGTCGTTAGATCAGCTAGGAAGACAAGATCTGGACCATTAGATCAGTGTTCAGATAGGAGGAGTGCACATAGGAGATGTTCAAATATGAGCCATCAGATTTGTAGGCATGGATCAACATTTGTTGATCTCGAGGTAAGGTGCATATGGTTTAAGTTTTTGACATTTCGCTTACTGGGAGACGAAAGAGGAGAGTCTTTCGGCTCTCATGCCAAGAATCAGGAAAGGGAGGTTTGCGATTAGACCCTGACCGTCAATCAGGATGAGATCTAGACCGTTGATCATCCAGAGTTTGGACCATCAAATCTCGTGCAGAGGGTCGAAAACCACACTATCTGCGAGATCAGTGCAAGTCTTAGCACTCGTGCCAAGGAGGTGTTTTGACATTTCGTTACTGGGAAATCTGAGGGAAGAGTCTCAACACTCTTTCCTCAAAGTCGTGAAAGGAGATTTCACAAAGGGATCTAGACCGTCGGTCATGAAGGTTTATGAGTCGTCGGATCTGGAGGACGCGTGGTAGAGATCTAGAGGCCATCAACATTTTCATCACTAGGAGAATAAGGGTGAAGAACGATGAAATCTCACGAAAGGAGAGTTCGCAAAAACATCAGGGTCGTTCATCAAGGAGGACACTTGGTGAGCGGTCAAGGTTTCGGGGAAACCCCCGAAAGGTTGTGGGCCATCGATCTAGTTGGATCGTGGTCATTGGTTCAAGAGGAATCTGGACCATTGATCTCTCAAGGAGGGATTTTGGTGTTTTGTGGACCGGGAAAACGAGATGGAGAATCTTTCGATTCTCATACGCAAAGTCGTGAAAGGAATCAGGGTCGTCTATTATGGAAGGACATGTGTCGAAGATCTGGAAACCATCGAGGTTTCAGACTTCGGGAAAGCAGAGGAGAAGGTAAGTGCGAGGATTCGTGATCGCCAAAGTCGCGAAATCACTCCAGTCGTCGGATCTGGGGTGACAGGTGGAAGAGATATGGAAGCCGCCGAGAGTTTGGTCATTGAGAGTTGAGAGGTGAAGACTCCACCAAAAACCCCGAAAGAAAATCGTCGAGATTTAATCTTGGTCATTGATCAATTGGAGGATCTGGACCGTAGATCCGGATGTTATCAGGTCTCCGAGTTTCGGGGATCTGAAAGGGAAAGGAGGAGTACTACATCGCGATTCCTCGAATTGTGAAATCCGAAGCGCTCAAAGGAGTTGAACCCAGGGTTATGGAGAGTGGTCATACGGGCGGAGGCTACAAAAAGAGCTAGTGCTCACTAAGCTCTTTTTGGGATTTCAGGAATTCGGATACCAGGTTTTCGAGGAGGAAGGATTGGACGTGTTCCAATCTCACAAAACACAACGTGCCTAAAGGGTTGGCCCCAGGTCATAGGACAAGGTCACGTGGACGAAAGTCGAATGGAAGGGCCAGAGCCCGATTAAGCCCTTTTCGACATTTCGAGATCCAGGAGCTCGAAGGAAGGAGGAGTCATGCGACGTGAAGTCTTGAATCACAAAACTGGGAAATGATCGTGGTCGTCGATTGAGGAGGACGCAGGACTATTAGATTTGGTCTGGAGAAGGATCGGGATTCGGGGTTTCGGGGATTGGAGTGTTGGGTTTAAATTGCACCCACACCCATGAAATCACTAAATGCGAAATAAAATTTGGGGTGTAGGCCATGTTCATAGAGTCGTGGTCGCATGAAGGAAAGGTCACATGTCGGAGATAGGGGAGGATCTAGGCCCCATTTTGGGGTTCGACATTTTAGAGGACAGGGAGTCAGGGAGAGCTTGCATGCAGAAATCCTAAAACGCGGAAGGCATGCAGCCTAAAGCTTTGGGTTATAGCCCAGGGTCATGAGAGAGAAATGGGTTGATCGTGAAAGGAGCCAACGTCATGTTGGGTTGTTGGTTCAAAAAGAAGAGGAGCGTCGAAAAGGTGACATGCACGCAGGGCTTCTCAAAGCCTACGTCAGGGACAAAGGGAACTGTGGATTTGTTCAAGAGGTTCCAACAGGGAACCAGAGAGCCATTTAGACTCGTGGAGGTATAACGATCCAGTGACTGGGAGGTCATGGACCCTACTGAGGTAGGGGGTCTGCATCACTTTGGAAAGGCAAAACTTGCTTCCAACGAAAAGACCCATGTAGAAAAACTCTCCAACAACCCACCTCTTAAATCTGCCTCTATTATAATCTCTTATTAATATTCTTGAAACTTATTTTCAGTTAGGTTTCAGGTTTTCTTTTCCCTCTTTTTGAGCTTAGATATGTGTGCCATCAATTGAGACCCACTTTAGAACTCAAGAATTTTTTTAAATAATTTGTTTTTAAGGCCAAAAACAGTCCTGGCTATAATTTAAATTTTAGGACCTAATAAAAAATATTTCATCCATTGAAACCACTTCTAGAGTGTTCTTCATCTCTTTACCTTTTCTACGAGGTCTTGTTTTCTCAAAATGGACGTATGGATCAAAAGATACGAGCTCCGGAAGATGGAGACTTTGCCATCATTGATCTTCTCTTCATGGATTTTTAGCCTTAGATTTCAAATTCGGATTATTTATCCCACATGCATTGTGGGGGTGATCTTGAAATATTTGTATAAAAATATCATCTCCATATTCTTTGTATGTGAGGTAGAGAGAGCCATAAGATTCCATGTAGCCTGTGCACAATGTATATTTTGACCGCCACATTATTACCCAATCATTGTGCCAACTAATTGTCTAGTCATCTCTATTCGTCCATGTGTTACCCGTGGGTAGGTCCATGTCACTGCCACGTGTATACATATAACAAGTCTTGACTGCCATGTGTCATTGGGAGGTGTGCATAGAAATAACGGGAAATAAACTTAGAATAAGAATCGGTATTTGAGAAATAATATTAAAAATAAATGAAATGTTGGCACTGTTACGTGAATGATGGAAATGGAAATACAAAATGGAAATACAAAAATGAATGTAGAAATGGTTAAGTATGGAATACAGAATAGTTTAGAAATGGCTAAGTATAGAATATTGAGTAGGTTAAGTATGGAGAGTAGAGTGGAAAGAGAAAAATGACTAAGTATGGAGAGGAGAGTAAGGAATGTGAGAGTAAGTAATAATACATAGTCAATATTTCGAAAATGGAGAGGAAAATTGGTGAATAGATGAGGAAAAATTGTGATATCTTTAGCATTTGACATCTATTTTCGATTATGTAAGATGTTGGACAGAGCTGAGACATAGGGTTATTTAGTGAGAAGATAGACATAATCAATTTCCTCCTTTTAGTATCCTTTCTTCTCCTCTTTTGTATCAAAGAGAAACTATCCCCATTAGACTTTAATGACGAAGAAATACAAAACTGAAGCTGATTGGAAACTTGTTGGGTATTCATGATTAACAGTTGAAGATCTTTGGAACTTTCGAAGTTTGGAAAAAAAAACTGGTCTCTATTTGATGGGTGAAAACACATCAACAAGTTCTCAACATGACATAAATTAAGGTACATCTACATGATAAAAAGTCTTAGAATAGATCAAAAGAGTTACGTAGTTTCAGATCAACTAATATCCGACACTGCATCAAAAAAGGGTAGTTCATTGTGGGATACTATCACCCCATCAACAAATTCTTCCACAACCAACAAGTAGTCAGATCTTAATATTGTCTCCTTGGATAGAGCATCCACAATCATGTTCTTTTCACAAAAAGAATGCCTATAACTGATATGTAATATACTGTATGTATATTGCAATGTCATTAATTACTAATTAAATCATTAATGTAAAGAATTATACTTTTATTGTAAAGTCATGTCTTTTTGAGAAAAATAGGTGACTCTACTCATGTACGTGTATTTATACACATTGTTGTGCATTGAACAAGGCAACGAGTAATAAATATATTAAATAATATATATGTTTTATATATATCAAGTCTTAAGCTTCCAAGTGGTATTATAAAAAAGCCTGGTGAAAGCCAAAAAGCACATGCGTTCAAGATGGAAAATATCATTCACAAAAATATGAAAGTTATAAGCAGTATGGAAAATATGAGCAACACTCTTGAAGAAATGAAGAATTCTGTGAAATAAATAGAAAAAAAAAATTAGAGAAGGCAGTCTTGGCGTACTTAAAGGAGGAGGGTTTCCGCCAAAACCAAATATTTCGTTCTCCATCATCTGAATTTCTAGAGGGAAAAATATATGATGATGATGAAAGTGGTAAAACCAGTGATGGTGTTCTGGAAGACCCAGATGTGCAAACATCAAATTTAAATAACAAGGACGAGAAAGCATATTTAAAGGTTTAAAATCTCATCGAAGATGAGAAGAAGAGCCTCAAATGGAAAGCTAAGGAATTTAGTAATGATAGGGATGCAGTGAGAAAGGAGGAAAATGAGACATCAACAACAACTATCCTATATTATACCTGTCTCCATCACCCATGTTTTCTTTCCAACTCCGTCATTTTATCCCGCAACCCAAACTCGAGATACCCTAACAAACACTCTCTGTGAATTTACAACGATAAAAACAATCTCCGAGTACCTGTTATTCCTGAAGAGTTAAGAAGTGATGTAAGATCCTTGTGCGATGACAACTATGAGTGTGTATATTGCTTCACTCTGATCGATGATAACGGCCACAAAATGTATGATGTGAGCGTGTATGATTTAAGAGAAGGAAACATTAAGTGGAAGAAACTCCTACCCTTGCCTATCTTGGAAGAACAATCTATGGCGAGTCATTGTTCTTTTGACAATGGTGGGTGTTCTAAAAATATAGTGTGGCTTCCAAGAATTGTCTATGACCCAAGGGAGGACTTCGCTGTGTGGGACACTCACTAGAAAAAATGACTTAATAGAGTGGCTTTGGCTCCTTTTACCAGCTATGTAATGACATAATCAAAACTCAAGTACAGGAAAAACCAAGGTAACAACATTGATTATAGTTTCTTCACATGCAAGAGAAAACAATTCTATATGTGTGAAAAGGAGGGCGATGGATACTCAGAAGATTCTCATGAAGAAGCCAAAATTCAAAAAATCTAACCATCAAAATAACAATGCCTTGATAACAATGCTTCGAGGATGAAGCATTTGAAGGAGCGATGACTTGTAATATACCATATGTATATTAAAATGTCATTAATTACTAATTAAATCATCAATGTAAATAATTATACTTCAATTCTAAAGTCACGTCTTTTTGACAAAAAGAGGTGACTCTACTCCTGTATGCATATTTATACACATTGTTGTACATTGAACAAGGTAGTAAATAATAAATTTATTAAATAATAATATATATTTTATATATATCAAGTCTTAATCTTCCAAGACTTGATACATGATATCATGAAAAGAGCCAAAATAGTCTTTAGAGAATCCCCTGGGGAAAGCATCCCTAAATTTTCTAGCCTAAGAATAACGCTCATCCAGTCTATAACGAATTTTGAATCACCCGACTTGTAGAGCCTATTGAGGGGTCCTAAATCCCTTTAACTCAATAGCAGGAACCAAACCCGCCACAGAGGCCCAATTAGACTCTGCAACATTTGATGGTGGAATGGTTCTCTAGATCTTTCGATCTGGCCAATTTATCGATGGGCTTTATGTGGTGATTGACATGATATCTTCCTATGAAAGTTTCTTCTTCAATTTAAACGTTCTCTTTTTTGTCTTTTATTTTATAAGATGAATCTGATAAAATGATTTGTGCTGGTATAAACCAACTGGTGGAAGGGATTGCTAGCTACTGAAGAAGGTCGAGCTTGGGATAACCCTCATGGTCGAGCATGCAAGCAAATATATTCACACATGTTACAAGCCTAATACTAATACATCAATTGTTGGTATTTCAATTATTGACTGAGATACAATTGTGGTAAGAAAATACACATGTAATAGGATGATGGAAAGAAAAATAATTTTCTTACCTCTAACATTAATCACACATTAACACAATGATTTGCTTTCCATCATTAAGAACAAGAACTGCAAAAAATATTGAAACAAATAACTTATCAATAGATTCGGAAATTCTTACTCGTTACAACATCAATTACTGAAATAAGTTGGAAGTAATTTCTCCCCAATCCAATCATATAATGCCTTTGATTAAAAACAATCTTTTGTCTCCGGTCCTAAACAAGACTTCTCAATTAAGGTAGTTCAGAAATAGTTCTTTACAATTCCAAAAATGAGGGTCTTTCCAAAACCATCGACCTTTGCTAAAAGGTCATTTCTCTTATTTATAATGAATCATTAACTAAAAATAACTATTGCAAGTGCAAGTTAAGACAAACAAAATATCGCCATGTGGCGCTTTAATCACCCTGTTCTCTGAAAATAATCATATGGTTTTACTGAAGTGGATGAATCTTCTCATATTCCGACCATTTGACAAAGAGTTCCTCGCATGTGTTGGAATACAGGAACTTGTGCTAGTCCATCGGGGCTGAAATAATTTCTTTCACTTCTACTGCCTGTTTTCTGTACTTGATTATTTTAACATTCAACCGTTGTAGAACTGCTCGAGCTTTAATCAGATGATCCATGAATTGTTGTACTTGACTTGGCACCATGCCCGCCACCTTTGCGATCTCTGTTGTCCATGATGAGTCTTGTTATGCATGTATCTTTACTATGTCATGCAGGTCGACATAGTCTTCGGGTGAGATGAACTCTGGGAGGTCGATGCCTTTCATCTCCCGATTAATTTTTTCCCAACTATACTATTTTCGTACTCGGCCCACTTCTCCTGAATGTCTCGCTATGGTTCCTAGGCCATTTTTACCCAGTATTCGGCTGCTTTGCTGATATGATCTATGCTGCTATCCCTTAGCACCCGAATACCATGCTCTTCGTCATCTTAGCCCTTTTTTACTGCATTGATGTAATCGATCCTTTCTACTACTTGATGAGATTTTTCATACCACCTCTCCACGTCCTTGCAGGTTTCTAGCGCCATAAGGGTGTCTTCTTGGAAATCAGCTATGCCTACGATGAAAAGGTATCGTTCACTTGTGAATTTTGTATAAGCATCCTGGAACTCACTCCTCAGGAACACCATGGCCTGCATTGAGTCTTGATAGTATTTCACCAAATGGCATAGATGCTCCAACTCCTTTAGCGTGAAGACCAACTCCTTTTTATCCCTCCTTGCTCTATCTAACATGGCATCTGTAATAGCCATACCTGTGTCGATAAGCTCAGATGTCTTGGAGTGTTTAGTGCTAAGCAACTTCTCCTCTGTAGTGATGAGAATCGAGCTATCTAGAGTGAGCCTTCTCTTCTTTGTGGTCCTCTTCACGATGGATTTTGTTTTTCTGTCATAGGCGATCACTTGTATGTCAGCGACCTCATCAACAGGTTTGGGGATTTGTTGTTCTCCCCAGGTTAGAGTATCTCCCAGGCTCTCGGCTGTATGTATCTGTTCCAGGATTGGTTCCTGAACTTCTTCTATATGTTTCGATGGCTCAACCTTTGTTTGTTGCGCATCGACTGGTGAGGTATCGGCTGAAATTGAAGAGTCAGGGATAAGTCCGGTACTTACTTGGGAATTGACTATCGATGTGCCAATTTCTTGTTGTGGAACTTCCTCTTTCTGACCACCTGATCCCAACTCATCCCTTGAGCTTTCCATTGGGGTTCCCGGCAAGTCGAGTAGCTTAGTTTCTAAGACACTTTCAACCTCATGGTCGCTCTATGGAAGGTTTTGAATTGGAGCATCGGGACCTGGGGTATATGCTTTCTCAGGTTCCTTTTCCTCTATAATATGTACTGGAGTCACCAGGGAAATATCTGAACTCTCCTCATCATCATAGATGGTTATTAAGTCAAAAAAGGGGTTTGGTACACTTGTCCTACTTGGTGTACTTGATATCTCAGGCTGGGTTGAAATCCCTTATGGTGATCTAATCTATAGTGATGGAACTTTAGGGTTTTCTGGCCTGGTGATTTCTTCAAGTTGTATTGGCTCTAAGACACTTGTCTCTCCTCTTCTTGCGATTGGATCATCATCGAGGATACTCGACATCTCTACGAGATCTGGGTCGTTCTGTAACTAATCAATGATTCTCTGTGCCCCTTCTAGCAAGATCAATCCTCTTCTTTGTGCCTCTGTAGTCTCTGCTGCTCTAATTTCTTCCCTAACTCTGAGGGCCTCTTGAGCCGACTGCTCTATTATCTCCACCTGTTAATCCATGATCATAGCCTTGAGCCTAGTCATGTTCAGGTTTTCCATCCTCTGTACTACCTCCTCCCAGTCGTGAGCACATTCTGTGAAAATTTCATCCTCAAGTTTGTCATGCATGTATCGCCAACAGGATTATACCTGTGAATCATGTTGGGGGACCAGGCCTTTAGGGTCGTGCTTGCGGAATCGACCTGTGGGAAACCTAAATTAAATTTGGCTCAACCCTTCTTGTTTTGCTTGAGCATTGTCCTTTACCAAATAAAACCCCACATGGAAGTCGTAGGGTATGAAAGCTCATTTCTTATCTTTGACTAGCGCGGCGTTATAGCCCTGCAGGATAGTCTGATAGCAGATTTCGCCCATGATGAGCCGGTCTGGGAGGTGATAAGGGAGTAGATGCGGTGCTCTAGTGGCCACGAACACCCTGATATAGGTTGTGTGTTCATATAAATACCAGTGGCCTACCTTCTCCACCATTGTCTTGGCTGCTGCGGATAGTCTTGGGCATTCCTTTTTAAATACAATAAAATATATTTGGGCGATGAATTCATTGCAAATAAGGGCATAGGATTTCTTGTACCTTTTCTCCCATAGTACGCTGAAGTAAACATGAACAGGGAGCTCCGCAACATGCCAACTCAAATTCATTCCGACGAAGACATTTCTCGCACATATAACATCGAGCAAGTATGAGTCCATGTGGAAACCGGGTGCTTCCCCTTCTTTTGGCATCTGATCCTGCTATACACAGATGCTCAATTGCTTGGAAATTATTGCTCCCCAGTGGAAGCTACTTCCATAGATCGCCACTGTGTATGCTAAGGGAATCCATGCTTTTGAAAACTTGGAGCAGTCCTTCTCTCCGTATAGTCGGTAGATGAGACCCATCAAGTAGATGTATTGCTCCCTAAAGTTGACTGTCCCATACCAACCATTTCTCTGGTTTGTAAACTTCTTGTCCTCCTTTAACCATGAGGCCATCAACCGGCTGGTGTCATGGAATTCATAGAAATTCACAACGAAGTCTGTTTTCAGTCGCTCCTCTGGGTCCCTGAGTTTGTAGTACTTCTGGACTTCTGTCGGGAGGAAAAATACGACACACCCGCCATTCTCATCATTGATCGGGAATTTCTACATGTTTGTGTGATCGATTAACCACTTCAAAACCTCAATGCATGGGAAAACCAGAGTTATTCAGGCTACCATGTGTAAGTATGACCGTTAGATATTTGGGAACACCTGGTTGTCAAGTGCCCTTACATCCGGGTTGTTGTGTGGGATACACTCTGAGTACTCCTCCTGAGTGATTCTTTTGAATAGGTCTCTCCACTGTGGGAGCATTACTTAGGATCCAATGTTTGCTTCTGTATCGCCGAAGATGAGAGATTGAACAAAATCTTTCTTCGTTGAGGTTCTAATGACCGACTCCACCTTGAGAGCGTACTCTAACTGCCTTGCAATCCCAGGAGAAGAACCTTCACCTGTTTTCACTTCCTTTAGCTTAGGTGCTCTTGGTGAGCGCTTGGTCGTTGGTTTTCTTGGAGCCATTTTCCCTACAGCTAGAACATAGTTAGAGTTTGTGAAAAAAATTAGATTCATATAACAAATCATGACCTCCGAATTGACAAACTTTAACACATACCTCTGATGCTTGTTTAACCTAGTTTTGATAATCTGAGAATCGACACAGTCTCAAGACGCTTGCTTTGGTTTTTAAGATGCTCTGGAATTTGAACTTGTGTGCAGAATGAAAGTGTTAAAAGAGGTTCTAGTGATTTAAACAGGGATGCACTTACCTTGTTGCACCAACCATTCAATTTGGGTTATGTGTGTAGTTCAATGAAATATGCCACCAGATCTTCAAATACGTTTAAAATTAAATTTGATCACGCGGGTTGTAACGTGGCCTATCAGTGATTTAAAATTGTTGTTGTTCAATCGACACACAGGGTAGAAACATATGTAGGTTGAAGCATTAAATGGTCTATTAAATGCCTGAATCCTATCGGATCTCGTCCCAAAAACATCCCATCATTTTGGTAGTCCAACTGGTGAGTCGGGGGTTGGGGTTTCTCTTTAAACACTTTTCATTGGTATCTCCTTGCAAAAGATCTGACGCCGAACGATCTTTCCGTACAGAGCTAATGTGGCAAGGCTGACTTGGAGGTGTGACTAGGACAGAGGGAACCTTAAGATGACTCGGGACGAAACTAGGTCGTACGACACCCCTATGCGACAAAGATACGTGGCACTTGAGACCGACATCTTCGTTTACCCATGTTATTTGGAATCAAGAATTTTTCTTAATCTAAACGTTCTAAAACCCGATCATATCTTGCCGATGCCAAAAAGTATCGAGGATCAACGATTGGCGATAAACCTACCCAAGTGCTCTCAGATTGATTCTCTCGAAAATTTCCCGATTCCGAAAGTGTGTTGAGGGTTGGTGATTAGCGAAATGTTTATCACAGAAAAAAATCAATTTTTTTAACCCTTTTAGATTTCCCTGACCTTGAGAAAGCGCATTGGTCATCGATTATTAGTGGTTTTTCATGGCTTTTGTCAATGTCTATCCCTCCCGTACTTTGTCGCCGCTGATGGGGATCAACTATCTCTTGAAAATTCATGGTGAATAACTCACGCAAACCAAATCTGCCTTCTACCGATGTGGATGGCACATCGACGATCGACGATTAGCGTAACTGTGTGGCCACTTTACTTGCTTGAATTTTTTCGACGCCGAACACAAGTGGATTAGTCACAATGTCAAGTGCAGATTCTTAGTTAGGATGCTAAGTTCTTTTAGACATAAGGTTTCATTTAACAAGTTCAAACAAATTCGACTTGATTGATAAGAGTCATGAAAGCAAAACAAAATAAACCATCCCCCATAGTGAACTCAATTCATAGAGTAAAAGAATACAAGTAGTACCCAAAAAGTGATAGAATTTCATAGGGATTTTAGGGTGTGTTTAGCGCTCAACAGAGCCCTCAAATATCTTTTGATAGCCCACTGCAATAGAGAAAAAAACACTTTCATCTTTGTCATATTGTTGGTGCCACTTCCTAGGAAAGCTTTTCCAAGCACATAATGAGTTCCTATGAAATAAAGAATAAATCCCAAACCCCTGGTATGCTCAACACCCTGACTAGCTCCATAGAAATAACCCTAGGCCAGGTTCTTATTTATTTCCACCATTGAAGAAATATGTGGATTTGGCTCAGGTTTCCCTTGCTTGAAGCTTGATAATAGGCCCCATTCCACTAGAATTGGAAGGAGGTGAAGCGACTTCCATGCATGAGTTGTAAAAAAATCTTGAAAACAACCATCAATCGAGATACCTTCCCAAAGACTACTTATACCCAATTGTCTTCTTAATTCATGCCAAATATGTTGGGTGAAACTACAATCTTTAAAGGGATGATTCTTAGATTCCTCAGACATCCAACAGAAATAACACAGTCCCGACCCCTCCTTACCTCTCCTTTGAATATGATTCGAGGTCATGACATGACCTTGTAACACCATCCAGAAAAATAGATGTATTTTGGAGGGCCTCTAATTTTCCATAATTTTTGGTGCCACCAAGATAAAGCCCCAACATCAGATTGTAGCATTTCCACATATCCAAGTTTTGCAGTATAATAACCCCCCACATATTTTTATTCCCACACTAGCTCATCGTCCTCATCCCTCAAACAAATATGGACTCTCTCTAGTTCATTGTGGATATAATCCCATGTGTTGTACCAGTGTGCCTCTAACCTCAAATCCACCATCGATAACCACCCTTTCACCCATATAGTAGTTTATGCATGATCCCTTAATCAATTTAAGGTTACCCTTCTAGATTATTGAATTTTTTTTACCAGTCCATCTAGTAGAATAATGGCCTTAAAACACCCCACAAAGGCATCCACACCGACCCAAACTGAAGATCTCAAGCCCACTTTCCATGAAAGGAATCTGCCAATAATTGGAAAGGGAAGTGTTAGTGCTCAACATTGATTGGAGAAGTTTGATGTTGATTTATTTATGCGTCAAATCCAATCTAGGATAGAGAAAGGAGCTATATATTTGTCAACCATGATTCTTTGTTAGAGACTGTCTTGTGTTAAGAAAACCCATAAATATTTTGCAGCAAGGGATCGCCCAAAAGATAGATATTTCAAGCCCCACCTCCTTAATATTTTGTCCTAAACAAGGTTTGTTGATTAACAATATGTGATCCTAAATACTATGTACTCCCTTTCCATATGTAATTGAAGAATTTGTTTTGAATGTGCACTAGGATACCTTTTGGAATCAATGCGAGTAGATGTCAATAGACTAGAACAACCTCTATCACATAATTCATTAACGTATGCCTCCCACCTCTGAAAATACACCTATTACACCAAAAGTGGATTCATTTTTCAATTCAAGATAGGAGTCACTTCCAGTCCTCTATACCATAATTATTTTCCTTTAGGTGGAACCCCAAGTATTGAATGCCTGCCTGTAGATCATATACAGGAAACTCTACAATATTTGTAATGGAGTTTTTTATTACTTCATCTACCTCTAGAAAGTAGACATATTTTTGTAGATTGATTGCCATCCCTATTGCCTCACAAAAGAGTGCCAAAATCTCTTTTAAAATTCTAGCATCCAAAATAGAACACAAGCAAAAATTAAGAATATCGTCAACAAACAACAAGTGTGTGAGTCTAATTGACTATCCCACTTTTACTCCTTGATAGTTTTACATCCGAACAACTTCAGTAATGAGATGATTGAGTCTATCGACTATGAGGAGGAAGAGATAAGGTGAGAGGGGGCATCCTTGTTGAAGTCCCTAGGAGCGTTTGAAAAACTTCAACCCTGCACCATTTATAAGAAAAACAAAAGTGTTCGAAATAACACAAGACATAATCCATTTAATAACAGGGAGGGAGAAAACAATACGCAATAACAACAAACACAAATATAACCATGAAATGCGATCATATGCCTTCAATAAGTCGATTTTGACAACTTCCACCGATAGTTTTTGCACTTTGATAGTGTGAAGTCCTTCCTGCGTCAATCCCACTGCTTCATGAATTAATCTAACTTTAAAAAAAACAAACTACTAAAGAGATATAATGTTGGCCAATATGGGTTTGAGCCTCTCAACAAGAATCTTTGGCATAATTTTGTAGATGCATTTTCAAAGAGCTATGGGGTGGAAGTCCTCAAAAGAAGATGATCAATCATTTTTTGGTATGATAGCTATAAAAGTGGAATTCAAGCTACCAAGTGTTTTCCCTGTAATTCTTGACTCCTCCACCACTCTTTGAAGATCATCACCCACAACCCCAAAAAAAATCATCAAGGAACTTTATCGCCCAAACTTCGAGGCCCAGACTCTTATCACATTTAAAAGAAGAGATCACGACCCAAATATCTTCCTTTGTAATTTTCCGAAACATATCTCTATTCACATCCTCGTCTACATGGCACAAAAAATATGAAATTAATTTTAGCATGTCCCCCATATTGACATGATCTGGATCCTTAAACAAGGAGTGGAAATGATCAATTCCAAGAGAGGCCTATTATCACACAATTTGTAGTTTGGTAAAATCCCAACCCAAGCAACAAGTTTGTGACACAACTAGGAATGTCACCTCAATAGATATCCCCCTCGTTTTAGTGATGGACAAGTCCAACACAATGGAGGCTTCCCGGGTGACCGTAGGGGGATTGCAAGGGGAAAGGCCATGTGTTGAAGGAAATGCCCCTATAGGTCATGATTGAAAGGTCTTGAGGCTTGATGGAGGATAAGTATAGGTCAAGGAAAATATTTTCAATGTTGTGTACCTACAAAACAATGTTAGACAAGCAAAACAAGGACAATACATGATGATATAAGCCCCGATACAAGAGGGAAATCAACAAGAAACCTTGTTGTCCCAAAATTGCAGTAGTAAACAATTATATATCAACAATGACAGAGTTATAAAAAATGCAAATTAGATCATATAATCAACATATAATATTGGACAAATTAATATGCAACTTAGAGATAATATTTGAATGCTTGAGACAATGATTTAGATGATAAAGAAAGGCTGTAAAAATTAATTATCAGTGTTAGGGACCTAACCCCTCATGTAGATAGAATAATATATTTCCATGTAATAAAGGTCAAAATTAGTTAATAAGGCCTAAACACATTTTCCATGTAATAAAGGTCGACATTAGTTAATAAGGCCTAAACATATTTTCCATGTAATAAAGGTCGACATTAGTTAGTAAGGCCTATTTAATAAATGTGAACAAGTCAATGTAAGAAGACCTGATGGAAGATTTTGTTTCTAGAAAGATCTTCCTCAGGAATGTTCTTTAGAAGATATCATTAGTATAAATAAGAGTAGAAGGCATGAGAAAGATTGTCTTGAGAATTATTGTAATAGAGCTCTGCTTCGATAGAGGTTTCCCCCTCGAAGAGGCAAGAGAACATTGCTTTCTTTGAATACAAGTATTATTTATGGTGTTTCTCTTCTCATATTTTGTTGTTCCATTGATATATGTTGAACATTCTTGTTTCTGCATATTATATTACATTTGGTACCTTACAAGCGGTATCATAACACTTTTCTTGGCATGAATTGTGGGTTAATTTATTTTTTTTCAGGGTAGAGACATGTTCCGACGTCTTTAAACTACAGTGATTTGTTGTTTGATGCATAAATTCGTGGTCGGGGAAGCATACACGTAGGAAATATAAGGGGTTTTTAAGTTGACATTGTTGGACACCCTTATAACCCTTGTTGGTACCCCTTCGAGTGGTAGTGCATTAGACAAAACCTATATACAAACTTGCTCTTCCAAGTACCTCTGGTATATTGGGAGTCCCCCTAGGTATCCTAAAACCATCCATAGATCAACCGATCAACCGCCTGACTACTATAGTGCCACCGAGAACAACACTTGGAAAGATACTCTCTAGTGCCTAGGTAATCGGGTAGTACGGCTAAGGGTGCAATCTAGCCTCCTTAGTTGGTGCCCTGAGATATTGGGCTGAGTACTATTGTTCGACCCCACACATATATCAGAGAGCTATAGCATAGGGAAAACCCTTGTCAGTAGGAACGCTGAAAACCCTACCCTTGTGATGGAAACAGAACAGAAAATGAATGGACAAGATCTATTGTCGTGCAACCTTGCCTCCTGGATTTTGGTTGCGAAATTAATATACATTTTTTCCTGTTAAAAATTTGGGCATTTCGACTCTGCAGTATTATTCAGATCAGAGTATAAAAAAATAGAAGATAAAAAATAAAAAATACAAGTATGGGGCCTAACCACACCCTTATTTGAGACCTATCCCATTGGATTCCTCTTTTTGTACTAATCATTGTGATACCTATAATTTTTAACCTTTTTTTTTTCACCCCATGGACCTATATCCTTCCTAACACCCTTATTTCCCACTTATCTCATTGGTATCCTCTTGCTTCCCTGATCATAGTGGTATATATCACTTATCTGCTCTATTTTTTTTCATGGAGCCACCCCTTATGGATCCCACTCGCCAAGAAGAAACCAAACAGAAACTAAGTACTAAACTTACTGCCCTTCAGGCCCAAGTAAATAGGGAGATTCCAACCATTCATGCAAAAATGGACTTTATCCGAGAACGTCTCGGTAGCCAAATCGTTGAAGTCCATTATGCTCTACACCAATTCATGAACAAATTCCATAGTCCCTCCTATAATCAACCTCTCTATACCAAAGGTGTTGAGTCCAACTAACCTTTGCACTCTCATTCCAACTCCCTACCTCGTGACCCTCGTCTTCCCTGAGTCGAGGTGAACAAATTTGATGGCTCGGATCCACAAGCCTAGGTTACTCAAATGGAACACTATTTCTCCCTCCATGGAATTACTGATGAGTTGACAAATCTTAGTTATATAATTCTCTATTTGGATCCATAACAATGGAAATGGTGGAAATGGTGCTGAAATGCATGCCAAGGGTATGTTGCTTGGAAACAATTTGTTGTTGATTTGTATGAACACTTTGACACAGACACCCACCATTTAGGATGTATGACAAAGTTGAAACAATCTGGCATAATGGAATATTTGATCTATGTATTTGAGCACTTGGCTTTTCGAACGTAGGGCATGACAAATGTATTCTTCCTGGAATGCTTTATCAGTGGCCTCAAGGATGCAATTTTAGCCCAGGTCATCATGGCTCACCCCTAAACTTGGTTGGAAGTAACTATATGTGCCAAGGAGGCACAACATATCATCTTGGCCAAGAGCAGAAAACCCACTTTTGTTCCCCACCCAAAACCTACCACCCCTGCTCCTCAAGCCCCTCCTCTCAAGGTCCAAAAATTAACACGGGATGAAATGGTTGAATGCCATCTATGGGGTCTTTGTTGGATCATGTTGTCATTGATTTCAAAGGATTGATGTCAAAGAAACAATGTCTCGTCATAGTATATTGATGTAGTGATTGATGAATCATGTATTGTCATTGTTGTCAATGGATTGATGTCAAGTGGAGTCATAGTTAGATGATGTCATGCATAGATGAAGATGGATCAATGTGTTGTCATTGATATATGATGCATAGATGATGTCATGCATAGATGAAGATGGATCAATGTGTTGTCATTGATATATGATGCATAGATGAATATGGATCGATGTGTTGTCATTGATATATGATGCATAGATGGATTGATGCATTAATGTTTGATCATTGGATCATGTGGTCATGAATGGAATCAATGACAAAGGGACAATGTCATAGTGATGTGTTGTCATGGGTAATTCCAGCTGGATTGATGTAAATATGACTCATTATTGTCTTGTCATGGTCAATAGGAAGTACAAATGGATGCAATCCAAAGTGGTACCCTTATGGTGAAATCCCTCACCGGAAGATGCTTTGTGGTTGAGTTATCCTAGAAGTATGGTTATAGAACCCAAGATTAATTATGGAATAATGAGATAAATATCAGTGAATTTGTCAGTGATACTATCCTCTATGGATAGTGCTTGTCATTCCATTTCCGGTGGTATGTGGAACGTCACATAACTCCTCACGGTTAGAGAGTTATGGCCTTGTGAAGTTGGAGGACCCTCATGTGTTGACTAGAAGCCCCAAAAGTTCAAAGTAGTCAAAGTGTTTACAAAGAAGAAATTATTTAAATAATGAAGTGAAGTGATGAGTGTACTACAAGTCAAAGAGGAATATTTAAATAATAAAGTTAATGGAGAACTTACTAAATATGTAAAATGGTTATAAGTGGGTTAACCCTAAAATAAGGAAAGTGGGTTAAGTGGACAAGTGGAAATGTGAACAAAGTGGCTAAGTGGACAAAGTTGGAGAAAGGTGGCTATCTGGATAAAGTGGCTAAGTGGACAAAGTGGATATTTGGACAAAATGGCTAAGTGGATGCTTCTAAAGGAAGCTACTTGGAGAGTATAAATAAGAGAGCAATGATCTTTTGTCTAGGCATCTTTCTTGAGCATATTGAAGATCTATTATGGGTGAAAGATTCATTGCAGGTACTCATGGACGCATCAAAGTTTTCGTAAGTTTGAGATCTTGACAGTGAAAGTTTCGGAAGTTCAAAAACCCTAGTTTTTGAATGAGTACGCGGGATGCAGTGAGCCAGAGCGCATACATACGTAGGCTGCAGTGGGGCAGGATGCGTACACATGCATGATGAAGGAGATCAGAGCGCATACAATTGGAGAGAGTCATGGATACTTGAGTGAGAGCTGGTGCCAGGTTCCTAAAGTTTGAAGCAAATTCCAGATCAGTATTCTATAGGCTCAAATATGTCATAGAAGATTTTGGTATGGTTACTTAGTTGTCTTGATGGATACTCTTGCTTCTTGTATGGTGAATACTTAAGGAATTCTTGGTATGGCTGGTGTGATATGGTTTATGTTGGTTGATTGATTGAGTGAGAAACACTCTTATGTTTCAGTACTAATATTGTTGCCGTAGTTTCTTATACATGATTAAGTAACATTCATATTGTATGCTTAAGGAGCATGAGTAAGTTGTTGGACATCATAGATGTGTTGTGATTGGTTATGGTATAGATTGGATAGTGAAAGGCAAAAGTGGATTTGACAAAGGATGCAAAAGATCTGAGTTTTCATGGACAAAGAAAACCCTAGTTCTTCAGGAAGCATACACAAGCTGCAGTGAGCCAAACCACGTACATACGCAGGCTGCACTATTGGTAGGGAATGTACATATGCATGCTGCATTACTAACATGTAGCGTACCTGTTGACAAATTGGTATATGTTGAGGATTGAATCCTCTTCTCAGTTGATGCTAAGTTGTGTAAGTTGTGTCTTGCATTGGGAGCTGGTGCTCTTATGAAGTTGATACTCTATTTAGTTGTTGCTGATAAAACCCCAAGGATTGTAGTCCATAATAAAAAGAAAAATTGTACATACATCTTGTGTTCTTTGCGGTGATGGCTTATTGATGATCTATGTTGCTGATATATGTTTACATACAACTAGTTATAAATTGACAGTAATAAGTGATGAGTAAATTGTGATTGCTAACTAGGGGTTTTTTGTGAAAGGAAGTGAAAAATATCCCTACACTGATTCACCCCCCCCCTCTCAGTGTGATCGGTGTGTCCAATATTCTTTTCTACAATTGTGATGATAAATAATTTCCTGGGCACAAGTGTAAATAACATAAACTTTTTATGGCCATTTTAGAGCATGTTTCTGATGAAGAGGTTGAGGTTTCACTTGAAGCAAAGCTACCCAAAATATATGATCCTATGCTTCCCTCTTATCCTCCTGAAGTTTTCATTGAATTCTCTCATTGATTTTTCTACTCCCTAAACGCTCAAATTGATTGGTTACATTAAGCATAGGAAAATCATCATCCTAGTTGACAGTGGAAACACTCATAATTTCATTCATCACTGCCTTGTTCAAGAAGTCAATTGATAAATTTGTGTTGTCAACAAATTTTGAATCGTGATTGTCAATGGTGGTTCCATGAAATGGGGGGGCGTTGTGAAAATGTGCTCTTACAAATTGGTCAGTATAACTTGAAATCTCACATGTTTGTTATTGACATGGGTGGTTGTGAAATTGTGCTTGGTGTTGAATGGTTACACACTCTTGGCCCCATCACCATGGAATTTAAGGCATTAACCATGCAATTCCAACAGGAAGGACAACAATATAAATTCCAAGGCATTATAGCAGTGTTTTTGGAGATCATCAGTTCCCATCGCATGGAAAAGTTACTAAAAAAGGTCATCCGGGCATCATTTCCCAACTCCATTCCATTCAAGCAGTTGAGATACCCCTGGTACACCCCGAACTTCAAGAAATCCTTTCTTTCCATCCCACCATTTTCTAAACTCCCCAGGGCCTCCCCCTCTCCCCCAGATACCATGACCATTATGTTCCTTTAATTCTGGCCTTTCTTCCTCCCAAGGTTCGCCCTTATCATCATCCCTTTGCTCAAAAAAATGAATTTGATAAAATTGTCCAAGAATTGTTAGAAGTGGCTGTTATCCATCCTAGTACCAACCCCTATTCTTCCAATGTTGTCATGGTCCTCAAGGAGGAAGGAACTTGGTGCATGTGTCTTGATTTTCATGCCCTTAACAAACTTACCATCAAAGACAAATTTTCCATTCCTGTCATAGATGACCTTCTGGATGAACTCAGTGGGGCTCAATAATTTACCAAACTTGACCTACGTTCGGCATACCACCAGATATGTATGAAAGAAGAAGACATTTGCAAGACTACATTTTTCACCCATGAGGGCCACTATGAGTTCTTGGTCATGCCCTTTGGTCTCTGTAATGCCCCCTCCGCTTTTCAAAGTCTCATAAATCATGTCTTTTGTCCTTTCCTCTGTCACTTTGTGTTAGTTTTCTTTGATGATATTCTCATCTATAGTAAAACCTGGCCAGCTCATCTCACTCATGTATATCAAGTTCTCCATCTCCTCTCCAAGCACCAAATTTTCCTCAAACAATATAAATGTGCTTTTGGCGCTTTCGAAGTTGAGTACCTGGGTCATATTTTTGGAAAGGATGGTGTAAGGGTGGATCCCAAGAAAATTGAAGCTATGCAAAATTGGCCTCGCCCTAAAAATATTAAAAGTTTGCTTGCTTTCTGGGCTTTAACGACAGGCTATTATCACAAGTTTGTTTATAATGGCGAAATTGTGGCTCCTCTCACAATTCTCCTTAAAAAGAATGCTTTCAATTGGACTCAAGCAGTTGATCAATCCTTCCAAGCCTTGAAAGTAGATATGTGCACTACTCATGTATTGGCCCTACCTAACTTCACCAAGACCTTTGTTCTGGAATGTGATGTATTCGGGAGAGGAATTGTAGTGGCCATATGAATTTAACGTCAAATAATTAATCAAACAAAACAATAACTTCTACTTGATTTATGAAACTCAGTAATTTCTTATAAATTCAACACATATGGATATAAATAGATCAACGAATAATAAAATTCATAACAGAATAAACAAATACATAATTTAAAATACCTGGGTCTGATGCTAACCCTCTGTTTTCCGTTTGTCTTGTTGACCTTCCTGCTGCTGCCTTGCCCAGTTTGAATCCACGGACCAACTCTGCCCAAAACCGAGTATTCACCCTACCAATTAGGACAACTACCTAGCTCTAGGATACCATATGGATATCCTGGCCCCCGTGCCCAAAACCCCCAGCAAACTGGTGCCCCCTGTATTAACCCTTCCCGACTACAGAACTCAAACTCTCCTCTCTCTGTGCAAATCCAAGAGAACCCTCCAAAATCCAATTCCTCGTAGAATGATCCCCTTCCTCCCTAACCTCATCCGCTCATATCCTCCTTCACTGCCCTTTCTCCTCATTTATTTCCTTATCCCTGCATTCATTCCCTTATCCACATAGTTAATGCCCCTTATCCAATTTATTAATGTTCCCCTATCCGTTTATTAATGCCCCTTATCCCTTCCGTATACGTAACCTTTTTAATTTAAACCATATAATTTATTAATCTTTTTTTTTTTTTTTAATTTATTACCCTGTTCATTCAATGTGATAGGTAATTAATTTAATTAATTAATTAATCAAAATGATAACAATTAATTAATTAATAAATATTTAATTAGTATTATTATGCCACTCTTTGTTTAGTTAAAACCATGTTAAGACAATTAATCCCCTAATTAATTTTTACTTAATAATTCTTAAACATATATTCTACTAGGGTTGTTACATACACCCACCCTTCAGGAAACTTCATCTCGAAGTTAAGGTATCTTATGGTACAAGGAAAAGAAACATGGTTCACACATTCATAACAATTAACCGACATTATCAGTAAGTAAGTC
>SNQJ01S0011170.1:256529-283970 GCA_010110895.2 Picea sitchensis
GTACGAAATACCAAAATCGTACTCACTCATAAACTCACTCCATCGCCTTTGCCTGACATTCAGATCTCTTTGAGTGAAGAGATGTTTTAAACTTTGATGGTCTGTTTTGAGCTCAAAGTTTCACCCCACAAGATAGTGCCTCCAAATTTTCAGAGCTAGCATTATAGCTGCCAACTCTAAATCATGAGTCGCATATAACTCTTCATGATTCTTCAACTTCCTTGACACATAAGCTATCACTCCTCCATCCTGCATTAGCACGGCCCCCAACCCTTGCTTCGAGGCATCCATGCAAACTGTGAAGTCCTTTTCCATATCCGACACTCGTAGAATTGGCGCACTAGTTAGTAACCTCTTAAGCTCAATGAATGCACTATCACATTCTTCTGTCCATTCATACCTGACCCCCTTGCACTGTAAGGTGGTGATGGGTTTCGCTATTTTTGAGAACCCTTCCACAAATCTCCGGTAATAACCTGCTAGCCCCATGAAGCTTCTCACCTCATGGGAATTTTTCGGCACTGGCCACTCCATAATGGCCTTTACCTTTTTTGGGTCCACAGAGATTCCTTCGCCGGAAATGATATGGCCTAAATAGTGGATATTTTTCTAGAAGAAGGAACACTTCGACAACTTCCCATAAAATTTGTTCTCTCTAAGGCAGGACAACACTATTTGCAAGTGTTCCTCATGTTCTCTTTCATTCTTGGAATATATGAGGATGTCATCTAAAAAGACTTGTACAAAAAGGTCTAAGTACTTCAGGAATACGCCGTTCATGAGGCACATGAATACTGTTGGCGCATTGGTCAATTCGAAAGGTACTACAACAAACTCGTAATGTCCGAACCGAGTTCAAAAGGCAGTTTTTGGGATATCACCTTCCTTGATCCTTAACTAATGAAACCCTGATCGCAAATCAATCTTTGAGAATATCGCTGCTCCTTTCATATGATCGAAGAGGTCATCTATTCGCGGCATTGGGTACCTATTTTTCACTGTAGCACGGTTCAAGTCCCTGTAGTCTATACACAGTTGTAAGGATCCATCCTTCTTCTTTACAAAAATTACTGGTGCGCCCCAAGGTGAGACACTAGGCCTTATTAGCCCTAAGTCAAGTAAAACTCTTTCAACTGCATTTGCAATTCACAAAGTTCTGGCGCTGTCATCCGATACGAAGTCTTGGAGATTGGTTTTGCACCAGGTTTTAGCTCAATAGTAAAATCAAGCTCCCCCTCAGGAGGTAACCCTGGTAACTCGTTCGAAAAAACATCCTGAAATTCTGACAATACCGGGTACTGATCCAATGAGGGTCCCTTCCTTTCATTCACTGCTTCCACTACATAAAGTCGACACCCTTGCCTCAAGCATCGCTTAACCTTCATAGTCGATATAAAGCGTAACGACACTTTTCTCTGTACACCTTGGATCTCTACTGGTCTTCCTTCATCATCGACACAAAGCACCCTCTTTGCGAAACAATCTACCAAAGCTCGATGAGCTACTAACCAATCCATTCCAATGATTAGGTCATATGCCCCGAGAGCAGTGACTTATACCTTCAACCTGGTAGTGCACACTCCCAGGTCTACTATACAATTATCGACACTAGGTCCTACTGCTTTTTTTTCCCCCGAAGCCATCTTGACTTGTTTAAAGTCATCGTGCTTGTAGGCTTCCAACCCACTCTTTTCTAATGCAGATGGTGAAATGAAACTATCTGTCGCACCAGAATCAAACAAAATCTTAACATTGATATGATTTAGCGTACCTGATGACTCCACCACCGTGGATTGATGTTCGGCCTGGCGGTTATTAACCGTTGCGTAAATCTGGTGGCTGCTACTTGATCTCCCCGTCGATGCCTTTCCTTCTCTATGCACGAACCCTGATTGTAACTCTGGGCAGTCACAGTGGTAATGGGGTCCTCCACACCCCCAACAGGTAACACGATATTGAACCTGTGCACTGTTATGTGACGACCTCTGAAATGAGTTCCTTCCCCTGGAACTCCTGCCCCTACTCATTGTTCCCTCAGATGGTCATGGACCTGTCTGCGCCGTTGGCAATGAACGAGATGTTGCACTCGCTGCCATTGAAATCCCTGCAGCTACTGTCCTTGGCGCGACTCTGTTACCATATGGCGGTGGCCTTGAGCCCCCTCCCCTAGGAAATGTCCTCGGGGCCTTTCCTACAAATCCTGGGCGATGCGGAAATGTCAGTCTTGTACCCCCAGTTAAGTTCATGTGTTCTTCCGCATAACGCGCATTTTCCACCGCCTCCACTACTGAAGACGGTTTCCACATCCGCACCATAGCTCTTATCTTAGGGTTCAATCCATAGATGAAGTGCTCTACCTGTCGTTGGTCATTATCCATATACTAAACATATTTGACCAGTTCCATAAATCTGATCTCATATTCTTCTACAGTTATGTTTCCCTGTACTAAGGCATGAAATGCCCCTACCTGTTGTTCCTCGTAGTATGCTGGTAGATATTTCCTTCAGAACCTCTCCTCGAAAATTTCCCAAGATATTGTGTCTAGGGTAAGGTGCAGTTGTCTTTCCAGGTCGCCCCACCAGTTCAAGGCGCCGTCTCTTAACTGAAAAATGGTGATCTTTGCCTTTGAGTTGGATGCATAGTCCCTTAAGGCGACCCCCAACAAACTCCGGAAGTTTGATCTTCTACAATTCTCGCGTGATGTCTTCGGGTGGAGGTCCTCCCCCTGAATCCCTTGATGCTTCTGGATTACCCATTCCAGACGGTGGGGGTTCCACTTCAGTCCCTGTCGGTTGTCGCCCCTTCAAAGTCTCATTAATGGCTTCCAATGAGCGCAATATGAGAGCTAGTTCGAGCGATGGTTGTGGTGGCGTTGGTGGTGTTGGCGGTGCTTGCGACGACGCTCCCTTGCCTCAACTCCCTCGAGTCCTGACCATCCTGTATGCTTTAACCTGCATCAACCAAAGTTGTCAGGGTGAGTTCCAGGATGTTTCAAATTGGTGCTACTTAGACTAGAAATAGGTTAGGCGTAAGTTTTCTTTACTTGTCTGTAAACAGACATTACTCCTTTAGGGGATTGGCTAGGTTAGGATTAGGATTAAGCGTCTAAGCTTGATTTCTTCGCCCTTATGAAAAAAAAAAAAAACTATTGGNCTTGCCATGTAGCTACGCTAGCCTTGCGCCATACTCGCCACTTCCTATGCTTACTCTCCTAGTGCATATGCCGCCTCCTTCCCGCTTGTCCTAGTCTAAGCCCTTTTAACTTTTCACTTATAACTAAAAATTCCTCCGATGCTTGACTCAGGAGCTTTTCCTTGGCGCGTAGTGTTGGTGTTGTCGAATGTTGCATTGAGATTTAGCGTTGACTTTGACTAGTGGAATGGAGTGGAGGGACTTGGTGCTCGGCTCGACGAATTGTGTGTACGGTCTCATGAACCTGACGCTTGGACAATCGGAGTTTATACTTGGGATACAAATATCGGAGATGCTAAATAATTCTTTACCTTGATTTCCGGTGCATTCACTAATTATGGTTCAACTCGGTTAGCTGGCTCTGGATCAATAGGTTAGGTAATAATCCAGTTAGTCTTAATCTTCATTCTGTATCTTCCTAATAATAATACTACTCTTATCCCGACAGTGTTACCATTAATCTAAATAAGTAAAACAATTTATTTGTAAAGACTTATGTATGGCGCATTGGTGTTTGTGTTCTTCTTAAGGCTTTCGCTTGGTGGGGGTCGCGGGTTCAAAACCCTCTAATTAAGTGAAATAATTCAAGTTTTTTTTTGTTTTACTCATTTAAAAAGACAAAATACTTAATTAAATTGGTTAAATTAGCATGTGTAAAGACCTAATTAAATGAAATTAATTAAAATTTTAAACTAATTTAAAACAATTTAACTTAAGAATTTAATCAATTTAACTTAAGAATTTAATCAATTTAACTTAACCAATTTAATTATAATTAACTACATATAATTAAAATTAACTTAAATAATTCTGATACCAACCAATTTAACTTAAGAATTTAAAATTAAAATAAATAATTCTGAAACTTTATTTTAAAATAATTATAATTAAAAATAAATAAATAAATAAAACAATTAATTTAAAACAATTAAAATTAAAAATAAATAAATAAATAAATAAATTACTCATGAAATACTACATATATAAGAAATCGGCATCGTGGGTCCTCGCATGAGGCCCACGTTCCCCCTCCCTCTAGTGCTCATCCCTTTCGAGACTCCTCTTCGTGGCCTCGTGTGCGCTGCTGCTGGTCTGGTCATGGCTTTGTGCCTGGCGGTGGCGCTGGGTTGTAATAGTTTTTTTTTTGAATTGCATCCTTTGTGGGCTCGTCCCTTCGATGGTTTCGCGTTGGTATTGTGTGTTTGGTGCAGGCACTGGCTGATATTGTGTGTTTGGTATTCAATCGATTGGATTTAAGCAAAATTCGCATTGGTGAGAGATCATGGAAAAGCTCAGTCAACTCAGACTGTTCTCCGGGCGTTTGTATGGCAGGTAACGACAATATCTTGCCACTCTACATGTTTTTTTTGGTAGAAATGAATTTACTATTGATGCTTGGCTGAGCCCGTTTCATCGTTGATTGTTGTATGTCTGTCTGTCTAGGAATTGACTGGTTCATGATATCCATCTCCTCTACTTATATCTATTTTACTAAGCTTGTACTTCAAAGCATTCAACCACTATTATGCATGTCACTTGCTTCCAAGCCTGTTTTCTGGTCCTCCGCTTCCAGATATTCTCTACTGCCGACGATTATAGTTTTCAGAGATATTGCTTCCTGCTATATTACGAGAGTGTATATATATAAAGAGATCGATTTTTGCGGACGGGATTTGAAATTTTTCCTTAAAAATAACCACTAAGTTTCTAAATATGTACACAGTAAGAATTAAAGAACTAAGGAATTTCCATCCCTAACGCGATTTAGGAAATGAAGTTAGCACTGTTGTTGTTGCCTCCATAGCTGTATTAATGAGTTCTCAAACCTAATTCATGTTGGCCATCTGTAGAAAACATTTGCAAGCACAGGATTTATATAATTATGTATCAGAAGACTGATTGGTTATCTGCTACTTAAATCCTGGCCTGTGAATATAAAAGAACTGTACATTACCATTGAAGTTGTTGATTCATCTGGTAGAAGATATAGAGAAACTGCTAATATAGTTGACATCTGGGAACAACAGAATGAATGTGAAGTGGCTTCTGCTTGCAGTCATCCTTGTAATATTTTCCTATGTGGTTCTTGAGTGTTCAGCTCTGCCACTGGCAGTGGGGATCAAATCCATCCGTAGCTCTAGCGCCTACTTGACCCAAGATGAATACTGGTTTTCTCAAAGACTTGACCACTATTCTCCCATGGACCATTGCCAATTTAACCAAAGGTATTATGAGTTCCTTGATTACTTTCAGGCACACGATGGACCAATATTTTTAAAAGTATGTGGTGAATATTCTTGCGATGGCATTGCAAATGATTACATGGCGGTTTTGGCAAAGAAGTTTGGTGTTGCTATTGTTTTTTTTTTGAGTCTGCAGAGGTTTATTTTGGTGGGAATTGCGTGTAGTCATAATTCCTAGGGATTTTGTAGTGGTATTTTTTTTTTGTTAGGGAGGTGGGTTTCCTTTAGGGTTTTTGAATTAAATTCTTAGTGAGGGTAGCATTTCATAGTACCTTCCAATCGATGGAAGGTGAGATTTGGTGAGGGAAAATGCATACATACGCATGCCCTGACTGTGTTATCAGATCTTAAGATGTACAGATTGTAAAGGAGATCTTGAAGCGGTGGGAATTTCTTCTGGGTGTTGATTTCTTTTTCTCTCCGTTGACATTCTTTTGCGTTTTTGTATTGTTGCCGAGCTTTCCTTATTGGTTTTTTTTTTTTTTTGCAGTTCTATTTATTTACAGAGAACTCTTCGATGCAACGAACTTAATAAACAACAATAAAAATATTTCATGAATAATAATTTATGGGATTAAGTTGTTTTCAATTCAATGCCTAGATAATTAGTTTGTGGAGGTTTGTAGAAAATATATTTTAGGGTGTTGTTTAACTGCAGAAAAAATTTGAACTCTACATGAAATCTTAGATTCCCTCATTCAACCCTACAATAGAGGTTTTGTATGCGCTCCCACTAGGGGATAGACCGCAGCCTGATGGGCCCTAGCTAGATTTTATTACAACAGAGCCCTTAGTCACGCCTTACAATATTGAGATGGGGCTGATTATGTAACAACCCTAGTTGTATTCATATTTCACTTGTTTTACTTTGGTAAATTTGTTTTTACATTTTCAATTCGTATTGTTTATATATATTTAGATTTGTTTATATATAATCAAAATAATAGTGCTTTTGGTTTGCAGGTTAGGCGGAGCTGGAGTTGGAGCTGGGAACTTGGCCCTTAAGGCTCCATAGTGTGAACGAGGCACTCTGATACCATGTGTAGTGGCCATATGAATTTAACGTCAAATAATTAATCAAACAAAACAATAACTTCTACTTGATTTATGAAACTTGGTAATTTCTTATAAATTCAGCACATACACATATAAATAGATCAACGAATAATAAAATTCATAACAGAATAAACAAATACATAATTTAAAATACCTGGGTCTAATGTTAACCCTCCATTTTCCGTTTGTCTTCTTGACCTTCCTGCTGCTGCCTTGCCCAATTTGAATCCATGGACCAACTCTGCCCAAAACCGAGTATCCACCCTGCCAACTAGGACAACTACCTAGCTCCAGGATACCATATGGATATCCTGGCCCCTGTGCCCAAAACCCCCAGCAAATCGGTGCCCCCTGTACTAACCCTTCCCGACTACAGAACTCAAACTCTCCTCTCTCTGTGCAAATCCAAGATAACCCTCCAAAATCCAATTCCCCATAGAATGATCCCCTTCCTCCCTAACCTCCTCTGCTCATATCCTCCTTCACCGCCCTTTCTCCTCATTTATTTCTTTATCCCTGCATTCATTCCCTTATCCACATAGTTAATGCCCCTTATCCAATTTATTAATGTTCCCCTATTTGTTTATTAATGCCCCTTATCCCTTCCGTATACGTAACATTTTTAATTTAAACCATATAATTTATTAATCTTTTTTTTTTTTTTTAATTTATTACCATGTTCATTCAATGTGATAGGTAATTAATTTAATTAATTAATTAATCAAAATTATAACAATTAATTAATATTTAATTAGTATTATTATGCCACTCTTTGTTTAGTTAAAACCATGTTAAGACAATTAATCCCCTAATTAATTTTTACTTAATAATTCTTAAACATATATTCTACTAGGGTTGTTACAGGAATCAGGGCAATCCTCATGCAATATCGATGACCTTTGGATTTCACAAGCAAACAATTGTCGTACTGACATTTGGGCCAATTGATTTATGAAAATGAAATGTTGGTTATTTTGCATACAATGATTCTCTAGCGCCCTTATCTATTGGGACAATGCTTCCAAATTAAAACGGGCCTAAATACATTTTCCATGTAATAAAGGCCAACATTAGTTAGTAAGGCCTATTTAATAAATGTGAACAATTCAATGTAAGAAGACCTAATAGAAGCATCCGCTTCTAGAAATATCTTCCTCTAGAATGTTCTTTAGTAGAAAGAATTAGTATAAATAAGAGTAGGAGGCATGACAAATATTGTCTTGAGAATTATTGTAATAGAGCTCTGCTCTACTAGAGGTTTACCCCTTGAAGAGGAAAGTGAACATTGCTTTCTTTGAATAAAGGTATTATTTCTGGTGTTTCTCTTCTCATATTTTGTTGTTCCATTGATATATGTTGAATATTCTTGTTTTTGCATATTATATTACATTTGATACCTTACAATCAACAAAGTATTATGATAGGCTTATTGTTGTAACTTTTTATTGCTATAGCAACAACTTTTAACCAACAAAATCAACAAGCAATCCACACAATCAATATCCCTTGAAAAGTAGATCAAATTTCACTGCTTACATGCAAATTTCAATGATCAAAAGTGAAGAAACTTGTTGAGAAAGAGAGTTTGTTGCAGCGCCAATGGATGTAGCTTAATGTTTATCTGAGTAGACTAACCACTCAACCAATCAAGGCATCCTTCAAGAATAAAGGATTCCAAAGCATGTAAAATTCAAATCCAACTTGAACAATTCCAAACCATCAAATCTCATGTTTACCAATGTAATAATTATAAATCTCCAATGCAAAAGACTAGTGCCTTGTTTTTGGGTAAATGGAGTGTCTTCCTTCAAAATAAAGTTAAACAAAGAGGAAGAAGAGTTCTTTGTTGAGATTTAAACCCTTCTAAAATCCAACAATAATTCTTCCAAATCGTCTAGCTTGAAAATCCAAGATGAACTAGGGTTTAAAGTTTCTCTAGGGATATAAACCCTCTTACTTGCTAGATAAATAAACCCTAGACAAGCCTTGCAACAAGGGTGTAAACCCTCTTACTTCTTGTTGCAAGCCTTATAGCCCTTTAATAACAAAGAAGAATTAATTTTGGTGGGGGGTGTAAGCTCTCTTACTCCTCTTAGGGTTTAAGATAATTTCCTTGAATTTAAACAAGCAAGACGATAATAAATTACAGAAATTACTCACCAAATCCAAGAGATAGAATGAAATAAACCCTTACTACCAAGATATGATCCAATGTTTTTCCAAGATAGACCACCAACATAATTCACTAGCCTTTAAAGCTCCAATATAACTATTATTTCATCCATTGCATAAGAAAAAGAGAGATAGTGAATTGTCCAAGGGGGGGCGAAATTTCAGTCCAAGAGCAAATTTATCAAGTGATGAATTATATGAGAAAATGAAAATGAATTGCCTCATATCTATATGAAGAAACCCAAGTCATAGTTTGTCCACTTTACAATTAAATCCATAATTTTAGGCTAAAACCTATGTTACAATGCTAAATTAGCAAATCGATTTGTTCTTTTGCCCACATAGGCTACAAAATGACCAAAAAATAACACAATAATGGTATATTATCCCATAAAACTCTTCTCCAAGGTGGCACGTGTGAAGATAATCTTCCCAAGGCCAAGACGTCATTCTAGGAAAGTGCCACTTCATCCCCATATCAAGATAGAAGGTGGGGCTTCAAGCCCACAACACCACCAAATGCACTGGAAAAAAAAAAACGTCCTCACAAATGTGTGACATCACCCCTTCTTCATCATCTGTGCCTTGTCCAAGTGTTAGATATGTCCCTCAAGGTGCAATGTTTATCGTCCTAGGCCTCCAATGTGTGGAGTGCATCATACATCCCATGGGATTTCAAGCCCCTATGAAGGTCTAAGCGGATTAATCCCTTCATGAATGTCTTCCACTGGGAAAGGTCACACAAAGACAAGTAAATATGCCCTCCAAGGGTCCACTAGTCACTTGTATCATGCCAAGTAAATTGCATTTAGTAAAAGAACCACCCAAACATGTGCATTAAATCCCCCCTTTTTAAACTAAACAAATGCTCAAAGACCTTATAAATTTTTTGAAATTTAGGTATGGGAGGGTTGTCGTGATGCCCTGCTGGGTAGGCCAGTCCCCAAGTCAATGAATGTGTCCCAAGAAGACCCTCTCTAGGCCATATAGTGAATATGAGGTGGATTGGGGGTAAGACTTTTCGGCATGGGGTTATTGACATATCGATTGCTCGTATTCTCTCATTTATGGGTGCCTTTGTGGAGGGTGTGTTGCATCCCTTCGTTTGGAGTGCAAATTTTTTCCAAGCCCTTTATTGCCTTTCATTTTTTTATGGTATAAACATTGAGTGATATGTGCAAGGAAAGAAAAAGAGCACCACAATGGCACTTGAAGTTAGAACACATTGAGTGTCATTTGCACTAGAAAATAAAGGACACTGTAATGCATTTCCCCATCAAGCGAGACATTTTATTTATTTTCTTTTTAAAGGCCCTTCATTTTTTTGGAGATGCATTTCATTGCTCTTAGGACATGTTGATGGCCAGAATTGACCATATCCAACTTTAGGGAGATCACCCGGTCAGGGCCCCAATTAGACCCTTATCTGTTTGGTGTGGTGATTCTGATTGGTTAAAGGTCCAGTTACCTTTATGATGCAAGAGAATCGCAAGCAAAGCACAAGCGGAAGATAGCTGGGTGCACTAGCGCGTATTTTGAAATATTTTGAATTCCAAAGTTGACGTATTAATGAAGTATCTAAAAAAGATTTTTGATTTATGAGCATATTTAATGATCAGAGGCTAAGCCATTGCATAAGATCGATGGGGGAATAAAATTTTTCTTTAATGAGAAGGATCGCAGTACAGATCTGGAGCTTTCGCTCTTATCTGTCTGACTCAAATAATTATTTTAATAAATGTTAAGTAGTTGAAAGCTTTTATTTCGATAGAATAGTTGTAAAGTAGTTGGAGGGAAAGGCTCGAAGAGCACCTCTTGTATAAAGCTTTGTAATGCTACCAAGAAGAGGTTGTTGATAGTCGATAGTTGTTGTTGTTGGCACTCTAGTTATCAAGAGCCATCGCCATTGTAGCAAAGAGTTGAGAGCTACCGATAAGTAGTGTATGAATGTATGTAATTTTCAGTTGAATGAATATAGCAGAGAAACATTGCCCCAAATGTATGGTGTTGATGCGTCTATCTGAATGAGTGAATGGTAGACTTTTTGTCTTATTTCCAATTCTTTGTTATTTCTTGTTCTTGTATTTATGAATGCACTTACATGGCGAGATGTATGAATCTGTGAGAGTTTAAATAAGTTTCAATTGTTTCTCTTCTACGAGTGAGTACAAGGAGTGCATAGTGTCTGCAAGGTGTGTGCGACCGAGTTTGTTTCGACTCGTAAGCTCAGAACATGTGGCGTGAAACTTATGTATGCAAGGAGTGCATAGATGTCTGCAAGGAGTGTGTGACAAAGCTTTAGACTCGTAATCTTGGGAAGGGTAGCGTGACTTTAGTCGCAGAGAAGAAGTTGGAAAACAGTCGCAAAGCGTGTGAATCGTCCACAGAGGAGTTGAGTGTGGAAAAGAACCTGTTGCAAGGCGTGCACAGGTCGAGATTTTGACTAAGTGTTGAAGAAATTGTTCTGAGGAACAAGGGAAGATCAAGGAAGACAAGCTTAGGAGGAAGAACGACGAGAAATATTCAAGGGAGAGAATCCTTGAGGTTTTCACCAAAATCTGTGAACGAGATCTGTTCTGGAGGGAGGTGAAGAAATCCAGACCATTAGATCTAGAAGAACTAAGCGTAGGTTGGTCATAAGGTGTTTCGACACTTCATGGTTCGGGAAGTTTGGAGGTGTTGTAAGGGCTGAGTCGCAAACTCGCAGACTCATGGAGTAATCGCCACCGTTGGTTGTGTAGAGAACACGTGGCAGTGGATTAGGAAATTCAGAAATTTAGAGAAGAGCGCTTCGGGAAGAGCTGAAGGTAGAGCTCGTGATATTTCCGAAGTCTGAATTCGCGAAAGGTTGACCCATGGTCATAGCCCATGGTTACCTAAGAGGAAGGTCTAGCGGGGAGTTAGTACTCGCGGAATTGAGTGTTTCTAGGAGTTCTAAAGGAAAAAGGCACATGTAGTTTGACCATGTGGGTAACACAAAAGGGACCTGTGTTTTGAGCATTCAGGGTCTGTTGAAGGCCTGAAGAGTCAATCCGACTCAGGAGTTAAAGATCCAATAACGGGAGGTCGCGTAGTCCCAAGGAGGGAAGGGGGTCTGCGCCACTTTACCTAAAACTAACCTAAACTAAATGTTAATCTAATCTAAACTAATCTAATTGTATAAAACTAATTCTAACTCCAACTTTTACCTGTTGATGTGTAATATTGATCGCTGGTACTAACAAGAAAAAGGAAAGACTTTCTCTCTTAGCGGCTGCTTGAAAGAGGTATTATTTTGAGTTAGATGAAATGAGGGCTCAACCAAGCCACATGTATGCTTGCTCCTGCGTAAAGAGACTTAAAGAAATGCAATAAAATAAACCAAATGCAAATGCATCCTAATCTATATGCAGACAATAAATGAAAATCTATACTAACTTGGAACACAGGAAGTAGTTCCTAGATACCAAGTGCAAAGGTATTGAGAAACAAATGAGGATTAAACATGAGATTTATGATTAGTATCTAGTTATATAAGTAGTTCTAATAACCAATACAATTTAATCTCATTCATGCTTTGTTTGCATAATCAATATAGCCTGAAATGATAAAGGATAAGCCATTAAAGCATTGAAATAGTTCTCATGTTTTAATGACTGTTAAATCAATTGTAGATAAGCAAATACCCTAGAAAATAGTTAATAAATATTGTCCAATCATACACGAGCATAATTAGCACACATGAAAATTTTATTCGATCACATAAATAGGTAGTTGATTATATGGAAAAGAAATGTATAAACAACATCAGTGCTATGATATACAAATTTTGGAATAAATTTGGCATCTCTGAAAATAAATCATGAATTCAAACCAATGATAGCATACGAATTAGAATGCAAATAAAACCTCAAGGTTTTGAATATATCTTCAAGCTGAAAATCCACAAACAATCTTCCTAAAACCTCAATTCTATTATCAAAAGATAGATCTACAACGGTGCAAAATCGCCCTTCAGATATAGAAAATAAAAGGACAGGAAATAATCCCCAAACTCATATTTGAACTCTATAGATTCTATAGAAGAAAATCCCTCCTTACAATAGTGCAAAGAGTTTATCTCATTTTTCCAAAAAAAATATTTACTTCAGTCTTTTTATATTCCTTTTATAATAAGAGTTATGGAATATGAAAATTAAATATAACACATATCTCCTCAAATTAGGAATGAAACTATATCTAACATATTGACTATATGTTCTAGAAATAAAATCAAAGCTTTACAAAAATAAAAGATCATTGTTCCATAAGACCTCCAAATAGTCAACGGGTATAAACCAATTAACAATCACTAGATTGATAACTTTGACAATCTTCTCATAAGCCAACTGTTAGTCTTCCACTAAATACATGTAAATCACAAAATAAACAAATAAATAACAAACTTACTTTAAATAGAGCGGCTACAGAATCTACGATTCTATAGTTGCGCTTAAATAAACAAATAAAGTTAAATAAAAATTAATACTTCAAACCAAAATACTATTTACATAATCTAGACATTTTCATTTAACATTTGAAATATTATTCATATCTGAGGTAACAAACACATTTACTCCTGAAGCCTTCATGACGATCAAACCTTCATCCTTGACAAGATTTTCCGTCATTTCATCAATCTGTTTTTTTTATATCGTTCCATTATAGTTTTATTCTGCATCTTAAGCTGGTGATTTTCCAACTCGATCTCAACGATATTGTTTTGTAAAATAGGAACAACGGAATAATATTTCTATTTCCAGAATAGAATTGTAAGACACATGTTTGAACCTTTATCGTATTGGCAATCACCACGTGAAGCAACATGTTCATCATTAGATTTACTTTTTTGATGAGTTGATGGACGAAACTCAGAATTTGACTCATTATTTCCTTCAGGTTTGGGTTCATCAAAACCATCGATTTCGATAGGATCAATAGAACTTGTGACCTTCTTAGACTTGTTCTTGTAAACCTGAGCTAATTTCCTTGTTGATTTCTTATTGCTCAAACAATTATGTTTACTCAAACCCTTCATATTTATTTCATCATCTATCATTTTAATTCCAGGGTTATGTGAAATCTTTTGGCCAATTTGATGAATCTTTACTTTTGACTCTGGTTCATTTTTATCTAACGATGGAATGTAGAGACTTTCAACCAAAGTATCAATTTTATCCCTTTTGAATGCACTACGAGTAACTTGAAAAGGGACTGACTCAACGCACTTACTGTCATTGGAGAAATTTGAATCGAATTTGATTCAGGTAACTAGACAGAGGATTTAATAGGTGAGACTTCAGACACAAACTTATCATCGAAAACATTATGAATATCGTCAATTTTTTTATGAACCTTCTTCTCATTTTTTACTTGAACCGACAAATTATCAAAAAAAAATCTTTGAAAGGAGTTCACCCTGGACTCTCCCACTTGAGAAATTTTAAATTCAACTAAAATTCTAATTAAACCATGGTGTAATAATTTCTTCTTAGGATTCCCAAATTCTCTTTGATAAAATTTGGACATCTTTGATAGAATTTGGACATCTTCGACCACTTTTCTCCAATGACTGGTAAATGAGTAGCTTCAACTATCAACATTTCATCAACCTGAAATTTCATATCTCCAATCTTGGTGATTTTTCCATTAAAGCTCTGTGAAAACTCTCTATAAACTTATATGTTATAGCCCCTAAAAGACCAGATAAACTCCCACCACCCCACTTCCTTAAACAAAGTGACATATTCATCATAAACTTCCGAAATTTCAAACCCTGCAGGATCTATTCTTACCACAGGTGCCATGAAAATAGAGATGGCTTCACACAAGATTAACTTTGGGCAATAATAGAGGGTACAATGTAAATACAAAGAGGTTAACTCTATCAAAACCTAAATAAATGCGTAGATCATGAGTCATAATGATTCGGACTAGCGATGTACTCTAAATTCGGGCTCACATGACTCTATACTAATGACAAGTGAAATGGATAACGAATACGATTACAAGTAGTACATATATCATAAACCTACTACCAACATATCATTCCATGAGATCGTTTAAGGGCTCGAGGTGGCGACTTACTCATAGATGTCATTAAATTACTTCACGCGATAAGTACGCAACACAACTATCATGATCATTACAATGAGGGTTCATGTAATAGAAGTTAAATGCTAAGGTTTCATAGTGATAGGATTTTAGGAATATGATCATTGTAGTAAACTTTATAATGCCACATACATTGATTCGACCAAGCATAAGAAGTCGAAATATAAACAACCCTTTCATACCAAAACTCAAATAACTTGCAAGCCTTCGAATAATAGAATATAAGTCCAATCTTTGAAATAATAGGATCAAAGGTAAATAATAAATATAACAAATTGATTAAACCATTGATCCAAATAAATCATTCTATCATTAGACAAAACTTGAAGTCATAACATAGAAAAGATAATCATGATAAAGTTGAGTGAAATTATTTCCTAGCAATGTCACATAAGTTAGGAAAACAAGAACTTTCATAATAACACGAAATAATAAACTCTTGCATTCCATAAAATAGTGAAATCTGAGTTATGATAGTAATGGTTTTCATACAAGTACGACATGAATTCACATACTAATCATTAAGCAAAATAGAGTGATTTCTCATAATCACATTTCGATTTTCATGCTTACAATCATGAAATTAAAAATAGATAATCGATACATGAATATGAAGAATTGTCGTTAAATTCAGTTCCAATGACTAATGAATCCATAATAATCTCCAACACAAAACAAAATCAACAATAACTATGATATAAATAGTCACATCATCGTAAGCAAACCAATGAAACTCATAGAAAAAGAAACAAGATAAGAGAAAACTTCTTATCAAAACCAAAAGGGACCCAAAATTTTTATCATTCAAAAGAAAATTTGGGTGGTTGTTGTTTTCCACAACAATTGGTGACATGCTGGGAAGACCAGTTACCTCTGTTCATGAAAAGATAAGAGACAAAAAATTAGATCACATAAAGAAGAAAATCTATTAATTTTGAAATATCAATGATAATTTCCTTATGACTAATTTAAAAGATAAGAAAAATTAGAATCATACTTGTTATCCCTGATATCTAGGGATAACTAGGAGATCATGTCTCGAGGCCCACAGGTCGTAGACATGGAGTGCCGAGAGCAGGATTGACCCTGGGCATGGTCCTAGGGGACCTATCCTTCTTCTTCTTCGCCAGATTTGTCCTGTCAGCAGCAACAGCTTCCATCACCACCAGCTTGGGCTTGCATCGGAGAGGAATCTTGCTCCATGAGGTAATTGGTCCAAGGTATCATGGTATGTGTCATATTTGATCGTTATAACCCTCTTATATATGCATTAGGTTCCTTTCATTTCTGATGACTACTTGGATCTTACACTCATCCACTTGACCATTGTTGGGGTGATTGATGGGATGACTTGGCAAGTTGATACTCATGGTTTTGGTTTGACACCAAAGGGGATTTGCAGAGCCATCGTCCGCTCCCGCCATTTTTATCATTTTACATCTTATACCCCGCTCATCTATCCCATTCCCTTAGTCCGGCCATTAGGATGACCTTTGAGGGTTACACTTTGTCTTGTGGGAAGAAGGGGCTAAAGGCCCAGGGGGTAAAAGTAGCTGGTAAAAGATAAAATCCATAGGAAATAAAACCTAGAGATGCTTCGCCCAGGGGATCCCCAAGAAGGCAATAAAAAGCCTCTCGATAAGAAACTAAAGGGACCCTAAGAAAAATAATAAAACAAGACCTAACCAAGAGGATGGGAGGTCTCATCACGAGCCAGCCCATTATGTTCATAGGTATCCAGCGGTATGACATTGCCACTATCTGGTCACCATGCCAGGGCAGTGACCTTTGGTTGCATGGCCAAAGGAAAGGGGGTCTCATCACGAGCCAACCTTATCATTTCTGCGAAGATACCAGTGGGTAACACTGTCAGCTCTGGTCACAAAGCCAAGGCAGTGTCCTCTGGTCAGACCTTGAAGTAAAAAAGAAAGAAAAATCAATAAAATAAAAGATAAAGGCAATAAAGGGCTTGGAAAAAATGCATCCATGACAGGTACAGCTCGCCTCCTACAAAGGCACCCACGGACAACACCTGCCCTTGGTCTTACTGTGACTGGACATCCCTAAAACCATATCACTTCATAAAACATGGCTTGAATGATCTTCTGAGGAAACTTTCCATCTCTTGTGGGTGTTAGCCCAACTATGATCGGACATCCCTAAAACCATATCACTGCAAACATGGCTTGAATGATCTTCCAAGGAAACTTTCCATCTCTTTGTGGGTGGTTAGCCCAATAGGTTGTTCTCCTGGTTTCCTCGGCTTTGTATAGTAGATCCGCGGTAATATCTTTGAGCTATTTGATCGCATATGTTAGGGGATTTCATGCATTTATTTGATAACTTTAATGATGAAATATGATTTGCATTGCTGCGATCTCTAGGATCGAAGGAGCCCATGGAGGGCATTTGATGTGCGTGTGCAGGACCATACCCGGCGGACAGTTACCAGAGGATCGGTACACGTGGGGAGATGATTAGCTCGGACCTCCATGGGGCTGAAGAGCCCATCATATGGTTGTTGGGATGGCAGGGGCAGGACAACGTTTGATGAGCCCTTGCACGGAGAAGACATGAGGACGTCCTCACCAGGACACTTTGGTAGAGATTGACCTAAGGGGGATCACCCCCTGCAGATGAGATGATGGCTTTGATGGACAGGACGCCACCCAGGGAAGGCTGGACATTTTCTGGAGCATGTGGCAGTGTGCTGGGACTATTTGGCACGTGTGGCAGGTTGCAGGAGCCCCAGAGGGGCCAACGTTTTGCCTTCTGGATGCTGATGATGCCCAAAAAGGGCCAACGTCTCCCTCAGAGGGGCATGACGTCTCCCTTTTAGCTCTTTTTTTTGACATTTTAGCATTTAATGTGACAAATAATGGAATATTGTCAAGTCAGCCTTGTCGGCTGTTTTTAATGACCTATTTTGTAATTTAAGGTCATTTGGATGATATAAATTGAGGACGTTGAACCTCATTTTAGCATAACACAACTTGCTCTCTTGTGAGAGACTTCTTTTTAGTCTTTTGTCTTTGTTATTGGCTCTTGGAGTTGAGGTGCTACACTTGGAAGGATTATCTTTGGCATGCATATGGTGTTTTTATCATTGGAAGGTGTTACAACTAGGGTTTGATAAAGCTCATCATTGATTTGGAAGTGTTTTTCTCATACAAAACTTCTTGATTGAATGGTTGTAGTTTAAAATTCTTACATGTATAGTTACATTGCTATTATTGTGTTTAATCATTGAAACCCTAGGGAGCAAGCACACAAGTAGGTCATTGCTTCATGTCCCCATGATAAAAACTTGTTTAGCCATTTGATTAAGAAGAATATAGCCTAGCCATTGCTACATTATTTCTCCTTTTTCTTGAGTTGGTTTGAAACATAAATTGAAGAAAGAAGACATCCTAGGCCTAATTAACTTTACACCTAGGGTTTGACTCTTAGGGTTTGAAAAGCCTTGGCCCCAACAACACTTTTCAGCCCTAGATTTATGTTTTAAAGCTAGTCGTTTTTGCCAAAGAGTTTTAAGGAAAGAGGGAGGAGCATGAGGCCTAGCTTTAGCTACACCAGAACGAGCCTCCTCCCCTTAGGGTTTTGAGTTTGTGGCCCTGCCATTGCAGCACTACAAAGCCTAACCTTCCCATCCTTAGATTTAAATCCTTCTAAGCCTTTAGTCTCACTCCTTGACTCCATAATACCCTAGGCACTGGTCTAAAACTTGCAACGTTGAGTCTTTTGTGTTAAAACAACCTTTACAAAACTCTCAAATTGAAACCCTAACTAACCCTAGCGACTTTACTAACCCTAACCCTAAGATGACGTCATGCCTATTTTGATCTCATGTTTGGCATAAAACGTTGTGGCATCGTCATCCATTGATAGACTTTGAAGTATTGGCTATTTTCATTGGCATAATTAGTAAAACGTCCATCTCATAGTCTACCAAAACTAACCTAGAACAAGCTTGACGTCACCCTTAGCAGCATAGTGACGCAACAACAATATATATATTTGAGCACATTAATGATATTTAAAGCATTGTGGTAATTTAAATATTAATCTCATACATTGAATGCTCTATCATTTGTATTTATTGAGGAAGTAATATTATAAGTTTTAGCTTTAATTGCAATCATTGACTTCGTCAATAATTACATTTATTTATGCTCATGTATATATATTGAAGATAGTCATTAACAATTTGAAGTACTAACCACTGCTGCACGTTTTAGTTTTATTTGCCTTGTCTCGCAAACAGGTGCCCTTTCAGTGGAATACCTTCTATTTGACTATCTCCTTGGCAGTAATCTATGGAGGGAAAGCTTATTTTAACCTTTGAGCCTTGAACCCTTGATCCTTTTCCTTCAATACCCCAGATTACTAGGGACGTCTCCCTTGGGATTAGCCACCCTAAATAGAAAGAGCTCCCCATCGAGGTGACAGTGGGTGGGGAAGCTCTTGTTACGCCAGTTTGCCTCTTCCCCTTCAAGCTACTAGACCTATCTTACAAACTGTGCGATAACAATACTCATACTTATTCACTTGGTATTTGCAAAGGGAAATGGATTAAATTAATTTTAATTAAATATAAATGGTAGAATAAGCTTTTGATTTGACTACTAAGCAGAGTTTACTTACCATGAGTAGATGCAATCAGTTCAGCTCATATTTCTTTTACCCGGCATTGCTTCACTGCCAGCGAGCGTCCATAGCCCCGACGAAGTTTCCTTGATATCATGTATACATTTCCCCGCTACCAGTGAGAATTCATAGCCCTGATGGGTATGTATACACTTCCCACACTTTCCTATGTATTATAATTTATTAATCGCCTTTTGATAATTATATTTGTGATTGTATTAATGCAATGGAGAATAGGAAGTGGGGTGATGTTGAAAGTCACTTTGATATATTGCACTTCATGGGGTAAAACTAAGCCTTTTGTATTAATATTTTCCATTCCCATTGTATCGATTTCATTTATGTAAAAGGGAAATTAAATCTGAAAAGACCTCGTTTAAATGTACTTTCCTAGGTAAATTTTCTTAGAAAAGATGAATTAATAATGATGGAATAATATAATAAAATTTTGGTCTTTCATGCAATCCAATAATGATTCTCTTTCATTAATAATGCATAAACAAGAGATATATAAAGTATACAACATGTCCCAAATTTAATTATTTTTTCCTTTGTGGTTCACAACGCAAAGCTCGCTACATCCACAGTAATCCCCCCCGAAATCCGAAAAACATAGGAGGGTCCAGAGTTTCGAGAATATTGGATCCCACAGAGCAGCATGTCGCATAAATGAGACTCAAACCTGGGTGGGGAGGAGAAAACTCCTCACCCCAACCAATTGAGCTACAACCACTTGACAACATGTCTCTAATTGTTATCAATAGATAAAAAAATAAAAGCAATTAAAACAAAATAGAAAACAAACAAAAAACAGAAGCAAGAAAAATTTAGCTAAACAGAAACAATAAGTCTTGCAATGATCAAGAGCCTAACCAGACAAGATAAGAAAAGAAATCTTAACATAAAGAGTGTATATTTTCTTTACAAATGTGTTATTTATTCTATGTTAAGAGTTTGATAATTTTGACTTGTATGGCATATTATTAATCAGTGTTTTATTCAAAACAAAATCCTAATCTAAGGCATAGTTATGATTCAAAGTTCAATTTTCTAATCAAGATGTCATTTACCTTGTAAATATCTTGCTTCATGGTTAAACTTTAATTGAATAAGCCTTAATGATCATTTATGAAAGATAAAGACTTACAATAAGTTTTTTAAAAACCAAGGAACAATAACCTGAATGAAATAGAGTAAAGTGCAGAGACTCCCTGATATAACTTGTTTGCAACAAGAGCACCATCATAACTTCTTTACCCAACTAGAGAACACGCAAAGTAACCCAAGGAATTTATAATCTAAGCTATCAGAAAAGTCAAACGAAAACCTGCAAAACAAAAACTCATATCAAAAAACAATAAATAAAGCTAACAAAATTAAATCAGAAAATTACCAGGAGATGAAAATAAACACATGTAGTTTTATCTTGAAGAATGTCATACTAGTTTACCTTATATATCTTGATATTCTCCAGAGTTCACGCTTTAAAGAAGTTACCTCTTCTCACTATCAAGGTTAAAGAGTATGAAGAAATTGCATCTTTATCCAAATTTACTTATGCCTATGATCATCAGATTTATTGAAACCAATAAACTAAGACAAACAACATAACTTATGGAAGAAATTAGTCTCCTAAAAAGGAAACTATTCCAAGCATTTTGATAATATATCAATATTAACACATTCAAATGCTTGAAATAAATTCTTGAGAAAAACTTTTAGACATATATTTCCATTATTTTCCAAACTTTCTCAAAAATTTGAGGAGTACTTATTTTACAATCTTGTTATGTGCTTATTCAACAACTAGACTATTCTATACAAAGTAAAAGAAAACCTAACTAAACTAAAGTACTCATAATCCTATTCTACTCTAATCTACAGGAACTAAGTATAATCGTGTTTCCAATGTAACTAATCCAATTGCTTGAGTACTAAATAAAAATGTACAAAAGAAATCAGTAATAGAATTTGGATGGATAGTAAACAATCAAAAGAAAACTTAAACCTATTAGGTACATCTATTCCTAATAAGCACAATGAAAGAAACCAATTTACAAGAAACTAACAAATATAAAATTCTTCTAACGATATCCCAATTCTATCATGATATGTATAATTGAGCTAATGAGTAAAGATACCAAGGAGAATTCGATTAGGATTTAATTCAGAAGACTTAATGAGATTAAGATAATTTGTTTTACCCCGGATGGGGTGACAGCTAGACCATCAACGACGCGTGGAGGGGAGGCAGGACGGGGAGTAAATAAACCCAATGGCCCCCGTCACCTCGCTCATTAACGTTACAATGTCTGCACGCCTGAGCATTCAAGGGCCGAGACCACTCAAGCGAGCGGCGAGTACCAGTCATCAGTCAAGTTTAATGGAGAAATTGATAGGGAATGTTAAGACCGCAGCCACCGTCTCTTTGCTTCTCATTCTCGCCATCAACTGTGGGAGCCGAACGCCTTGGAGCACCGCGGCACACCATCATTTTGATAGAATTGGGCACATTTGCGCTGCAAAATGCCAAGGATTAGAGGCAGGTCGCGACGGGGGGCAGCGTGGTATGTCGCCCAGTCGCGGAGGAAGCGCAAGGAAGCCTTCGAGCGAGCCATCGCACTGGCCACCCGACGACGCAGACAGGGGCAGAGGAGACCCACACGAGAGCTCGAGAGGGGAAAAGCTCCGGTGGCTGACTCAGACTCACAATTGGGGCTCTCCAGGTTCGAAGAATCCGCTCCATGGCAACAGAGGACGACCTTTGGCCCGGATGGCCCCTCCCAAACGGCAGCAGCTTCCCCCGACGAAGAGAGGCCCTACACACCATGCTATGTGGTGGAGGAACTGCCTCCAGAGCTCACCCAGGCAGCAGCGGAATGCAACGAGCAGGACGGAAACGCGGCAGCTCCAGAGCTCACCCAGGCAGCAGTGGAATGCAACGAGCAGGACGGAAACGCGGCAGCTCCAGAGGAACGTGCAGACACCAATGGCCCCGAGCGGCACGCGTCAGGGGACTGGGACCTTCTTAGTCTCCTCTTCGAGGTACGACATCTGGTGGGGGATCAGGTCTTCCGCATGGCACGCCTGGAGCAACGAATTGACATGTTTTATGCAGCCCATTCGAGAGCAGCCCAGAAGAAACAATGTCCAACCTGCGCTAGAGTTTACGCCTTCCCTGCACGATGGCGGCACGCAGCAATGGACGACGACACACACCAGGGTTCAGAGGTCATATGATTGCAGTTCTAGTTTTTGTTTCTGTTTCAGCTCTTTCAGTTTAAGTGTCCAGCTAGGAAACTATAGTCGTCTCTTAGTCTTAGACAGTAATGGTAGTTTTCCAACTTTGAATGCACGTCCCGGTTTCCTTCGGGCGGGACGTTGCAGAGACATTATCAATGTTTTGTTTACTCTGTAAGCATGGATAACACGTGGACTGGAGTGCCCAACTGTCCCGGTTTCCTATGTAGGCGGGACAGTTGGCCTCCCATGCATTTTTGGTTTTTGCCTATTTGAATATAACAGGACCCACCCCCTTTATTTACAAAAAAAAAAAAAGATAATTTGTTTTAGTCCCCAAAAGTTTGAAAGTACTAACTTTTCCCATGGAGGATACTGAGAAATATAAAAAGGGGGAAGAAGAAGAGAAACTCTCCAAGGTAATTGTCATATGTACACAATCATCTAATTTACTAAACCTAAAATTAGTAAGGCAACCAGTGGTCCAACGGTTATTTCCAATGAAATTGTCACTGGAGAATTCCAACAAAATTTTATCAAAGCAAGCTTCCAATTGAATATTAAAATGAGTGTTGTTGGAAACTTGAAATGAGTTCTGAGATTAAAAATTAAACACATCAAAATATAAGCAAAAATATTTGTGCTCAAACAATAAAGGGAAAGCATGTGAATCTATTGATCCTAATTTTGCATGTATTTTGCTTTGTAATGAATGTGATTCTATGCCATCAAGATCAAAATACTCATCAAATAATACTTTTCTCTCTTGCAAATCACATGGAGAATTTTAATTAACAACATCATCAGAAGGATAAGCAAGAGGATAAGAATTAACATTGATAAGTAAAGGATAATCATCAATAAAAGATTCTTTTTATGAACTAGTTGATGGAAAGGTTTCAACATAAAAGGTTGATAGAACCATTACTAAATGAATTGGAAAACATATTTGGATACAAAAAGTAATGATTACCAGAGTACAATGAATTAGATGCTTTCAGAAGATTTTCATCATCATTGATAAGATTTAATTTTGATTTAATGATAAACTTTCTAATGGGGAAACAAGAACTCGTTTTGAATTTATCTCTGAAGAAGAGGGATCAATTTGTTCATTAGTTACATCTTTAATTTTTTCTATTTAAACTTCTTTGTGATGATCAAAACCATTAAGATATGTCTTAGTTATGTTTTCAGATTCCAAATTTAAATCTGTATAATTATTTTATGTAATCTGAAAATAAGTGAAGGAAACTCCTAATGTCTGTGACTTTGATTCATTCATGGGTTCAACAAAATTAGATGTGTAATCAATGTTAACTAATGGATCTGACACCTCTTGGTCATCCTCATTTGATTTCCTATGCTCATTAGCATGAATAACAAGAGATGCAAAATATTCAATCAGATCTTTTGTTGAAGGTAAGTCTTCGAGATGAAAACTAAAACAAAGTGACGTGAATCTAGCATAAAATTCATCAAGATATTCATGTGAATGCATAGAAAGATTTTCAATTTCTAAACAAAATTCTTGATAATTATAATTTTGATGGGCCGACGGAAACACCTCCATAAAATGGTCCCAAGAATGTATAGACTTAGCTCGTAGCGCTTTGCACCATTTATGAATCCATCCTTGGAATGTGAGAGTAAACAACTTGCAAATTCATTATCATTAGTGATTTTAAAATTTTTACATTTATCCATAAATTGATAAATATGATCTAAAGCAGAAATTCTACTCTCACCATAAAATTCCAAATTAGAGAAGGATTCAAGCTGTTTTTTTGGTATGTATCTCATAGGCCTGCATGAACTAAAAGCATGACCTAAAGTAGGAATGTACAGAAAAGGCATGATTAGTTTAAAATTTTAAATAAGACTTTACACAGATAATCTATATGTGGCCCTCCTTCTAGCACCAAAAATGTTGATGGCCAAATTTGACCATATACAACATTAGGGAGATCACTCAGTCAGGGCCCCAATGAGACCCTTATCCATTTGGTGTGGTGATTCTGACTGGTTAAAGGTCCAATTACCTTTACCTTAAACTAACCTAAACTAAATGTTAATCTATTCTAAACTAATATAATTGTATAAATCTAATTCCAACTCTAACTTTTACATGTTCTGTAATATCGATTGTTGGTACTAACAGGCAAAAGGAAATACTTGCTCTCTTAGCGGCCACTTGAAAGAGGCAATCTTTCGAGTTAGATGAAACAAGGGCTCATCCAAGCCACATGGATGCTTGCTCCTTTGTAAGGAGACTTAAATAAATGCAAATGCATCCTAATCTATATGCAGATAATAAAAGCAAATATATACTAACTTGGCACATAGGAAGTAGTTCCCGGATACCAAGTGCAAAGGTATTGTGAAAGAAATGAGGATTAAATAAGAGATTTATGATTACTACCTAGTTATAGAAGTAGTTCTAATAACCAATACTATTTAATCTCGTTCATGCTTTGTTTGGAGAATCAATATACCCTGAAATGATAAAGGATAAGCCATTAAAGCATGGAAATAATTCTCATGTTTTAATTACCGTTAAATCAAATGTAGATAAGCAAATACTTCAACAAATAGTTACCAAATCTTTTCCAATCATACATGAGCATATTACACACACATGACAAATTTATTCGATCACATAAACAAGTAGTTGATTACATGGACAAGACTTGTATAAACAACATCAATGCTATAATATACAAATTTTGGAATAAATCTGACATCTCTGAAAATAAACAATGCATTCAAACCAATGATAGCATACAAATTAGAATTCAAATAAAACCTCAGGGTTTTGAATATATCTTCAAGCTAAAAATCCACAAATAGTCTTCCTGAAACCTCAATTCTATTATCAAAATATAGATCTACAATGGTGCATAATCTCCCTTCAGATATAGAAAATAAAAGAACATGAAATAATCCCCAAACTTAGATATAAACTCTATAGATTCTACATAAGAAAATCCCTCCTTACAATAGTGCAAAGAGTTTATCACATTTTTCCGAAAAAAATCTTTACTTCAGGCTTTTTATACTCCTTTTATAATAAGAGTTATGAAATATGAAAATTAAAGATAATACATATCTCCTCAAAATTAGGAGTAAAACTATATCTAACATATCGACTATATGTTATAGAAATAAAATCAAAGCTTTACAAAAATAAAAGACCATTGTTCCATAAGACCTCCAAATAGCCAACAAGTATAAACAAACTAACAATCATCAGATCGATAACTTTGGCAATATTCACATAAGCCACATGTCAGCCTTCCACTAAATACATGTAAATCACAAAATAAACAAATAAATAACAAACTTACTTTAAATAGAGCAGCTACAGAATCTACGATTATGCAGTTGTGCTTAAATAAACAAATAAAATAAAATAAAAATTAATACTTCAAACCAAAATACTATTTACAGAACTTGGACATTTTCATTTAATATTTGAAATATTATTCAGATTTGAGGTAACACATTTACTCATGAAGCCTTCACAAGCATCGAACCTTCAGCGTTGACAGGATTTTTCTTCATTTCATCAATCTGTTTTTTTCATATCATTACATTATAGTTTTATTCTGCATCTTAAGTTGGTTATTTTCCAACTCGAGCTCAATGATATTGTTTTGTAAAATAAGAACAACTTCATAATATTTCTCTTTACAGAATAGACATGTAAGACACATGTTTGAACCTTTATCGTATTGACAATCACTAGGTGAAGCAACATGTTCATCATTGGATTTACTTTTTTGATGAGCAGATTGACGAAACTCAGAATTTGACTCATTATGTCCTTCAGGTTTGGGTTCATCAAAATCATCGATTTCAATAGGATCAAAAGAACTTGTGACCTTCTTAGACATGTTTCTGTAAACCTGAGCTAATTTCCTTGTTGATTGTTTATCGCTCAAACAATATTGTTTGCTCAAACCCTTAGTATTTCTTTCATCATCTATTATTTTAATTGCAGGGTTATGTGAAAGCTTTTGGTCAATCTGATGAGTCTTTACTTTTGACTCTGGTTCAATTTTATCGGAGGATGGAATGTAGAGACTTTCAATCAAAGTATCAATTTTAACCCTTTTGAATGCACTACAAGTAACTTGAAAAGGGATTCATGAATTTCCACGATATTGGAGGGTGGAAACCATTTAAAGTCAAGTTCTGAATTCCATTTTTCTTGACTCTTCTTATTTTTTGCATTGATCTTCTCAATAACTACTTTTCTTGAATTTTTGTTGAACATGGCATGATGCAAGGTCAGAGACTCCTCTTCAAATATGATTGGTGCTTGAGTGGCCAATCCTATTTAAATCATTCTACTTTCTTATATCTTTTGTTCTTCACATGCAAATTCAATTTCTTCGACATTTACATCAAGTTCCATGTCTTCTGGGACAATTTCCTATCCAGGTATGTCCTCACTTTCTCCCTCTTTATTTGTGCCTCTTTTCCTCTTACTAGCAATTGGGAGTTAATGGGGATTTTCAAGATTTCCCTTAGGAGGTGATCCGGATTATTTTCGGCACGAAATGCGAGTGGAGATATAATAAAGAAATGCACAAAGATATCGCAGATACTTAATAATATAACATAAATGTATCAGAGATGCAACCATAAACACAGATATACAGTAATACATGATTTCTATTAATGAAAGAAATGTACAGAGACTGTAAAAATACAGAGTGAAAGACTCGCTAGAATGGTGGCAGCTTATCTCTG
>SNQJ01S0011170.1:293116-309231 GCA_010110895.2 Picea sitchensis
AAGTTGAAGAGGATAAGGTGAGGAGGTTAGGATGATCCCACTAAATCATGAAAGCGAGTAAGATCCAAACCATTCAGATGCCACCTCACCATAGAAGTTTCTCCTTCTAGAAGATTCGAGAAAACGCTCATTTTTCCCACATGCAGGAATTCTCACACCCTAGCTATAGAGCAACCTACGAACACCTAGCACCCTAGCTATAGTGCATTTTGCGAGAATGGGTCATTCTCGCACCCTCCCTATATAGCAACCTGCAAACTTCCTTTTTTATAAGGTTTTTACATAGGAAAATGCAACTTCTTTTCTCAGGAAAAGTTCTTCTCCCTTCTCTCTTTAGGAACTCAGGCCACTGACCCCTCTGAAGGAAACAGATAGGTTTACATCATTAACCATCATAGGGATGACGAAAATAATGTGTAACAGACATGCACTGAGAAATGATCAAGAGCAGCCTGCTCTGATACCACTGATCCGGATTATTTTCGGCACGAAATGCGAGCAGAGATATAATAAAGAAATGCACAGAGATATCGTAGATACTCAATAATATAACATAAATGTATCAAAGATGTAACCATAAACACAGATATATAGTAATACACGATTTCTATTAATGAAAGAAATGTACAGAGACTGTAAAAATATAGAGTGAAAGACTCGCTAGAATGGTGGTAGCTTATCTCTGAGAAGAGATGTGACGGCTACTCGCATTCACAAGAAGATGGTTACAATGAGGCTCTAAAGGCCTTTTTACAATAAACAGGAATGCCAAAAACCCTAGACATCTGAAAACCTAACCCTGGGAGATGAAGCGCCAAAAGTCATGTGGGCCCCGTTTGGGTAAGTGAGTACATCAACTTCCCGGTGTCGTAACTTTTGCATACAATCTCAGTTTTAGGCGTGTGATAGCTCGTTGGAAAGGTATTGTCAAGGAGATTCATTTTGGGGGCTCAATAATGCCTTTGGCTATTATTGAAAACCTATATCTATAAAAACCTTCATTTGGGCCCTCAAAATGGCCTCGGAAGTTAAAAACTGCTAAAAATAGTAAATTGCCAAAATTGCCAGAAAACTACTTTGAGCCAGTCGGAAAAGGTGGGTGGCCACTGATATCCACCTAGATTAGGAACGTTTTTATCTCCTCTATTATCGGAATTATCCATCGAGGAATTTCTTTGTTCTTGAACTGAATTCTAGGGTTTTTCTTAGGGTAGGTCGCTTTCTTGAGAAACATTTAGGGACCGTGAACTTCTCTCATTCACACATATTCCTTGTTGTTTATGGTGATAAGTTGTATTGATGATTGTCTCGATTTCTACTTGTAGTTTCTCAACATGTTACCCTTGATGGTTTTGACTGTCACCTTCTTCTTCTCCAAACAAGAATGTGTTGGCAAATGATACATTGTATCCTACATATGTCATATGTTTCATAAATAATTCACTAGGGTCGAAACCTTTGATTTCATTTTCTTTATTGAGATTGAAGAGATCAAATAAAGTTGAGATTTCATTGAGATGTGTAATTCCTTTTACAATTATCTCCCTAATTTTCCATGGTAGTGGGATGAATCGTCTTTTCCTTTTCTCATTAAAGAAATGATCCCAGAATTTATACTCCTTACATATTTTATCAGATATTTTATTAGAAACATAATATGACAAGTATGAAGGTTTCTCATCAGAGCAGTGGAGTCCAATAACACTAAAAATATCCATGGCTTCAAAACTTCCTCTCTTGTCTGAGAAGGATGTTACTTCCAAGGATATTCTAGATGTTTTTGGTCCATAAATTAGCTTTTTAAAAGAAGAGATGAATGTATTGTTTACTTCATAAAAATGGTATGCAGTCTTATGTTTCCAAAGTGCAGGGAACCATGTTTGCATTGAGTCGAATTCATAGTTGGCCTTTTTATCTTAATTTAGGTCATTGAAGACATGACAATATGTCACAGTTAAAATTAGGTATGAGGATATAAAAAACCTTTTATTCTTTTTGAAATTTCCCAACTAAAAAGATAACTCACTGGAAATAATCCTTGCCCAGTCAAAAATTATGTTTTCATGAATTGAAAAGTACAATATATACAGAACGAGATTAGGAACTGTAGTCGTAGATTCCTATCCCTTGATTATGGCAAATAACCATGTCATTTTTCCATACAAATTTTTTAATGAACATACCTAAATATTTGAAAGGTCGTCTGGAAGAATTGTTGGATCTTTGAAGTACTCTGGCAGCAGTTCGAATCCATCCTCCTTTGTCTTCAATAATTCCTCAACTTCGATGCTTTTGAAATTCATCGTCATCTCGAGGAGCCTAAACATCCTTTTGAAAGTTGAGGGAGCTAAATAAATGGGTGACTCTCCCTATAACTGAATAATCCTTCATTCTTTGTCACACTTGTCTATACGCCAGGAAATTAATTCCTTGAAATCATAAACTTCTGGAATACAACCTGTCGATGAAATTCCTAATGTCCAAATCCTGTTCAAACTCTTTTCTTGATATGGCAATGTTGAGTAGTATCTGTAGGCTTACAACCACTCAAATATTTGGTCTTCTCACCCCAATAGGTTGATAGTATCTCCATAGAAATTTTCCTTTCTTTCAACTGTCATACTCAACCAAGGTGGAAGATTATTGAACAACTCTTTTCAAAATGACATTATCGAAATACACTTGTTTATCTTAACATGTTTCGGGGCTCTTAACTCAAGGATTTTTTATGATAATTAATATTAAAATTTATGGGAAGTTATCTCGAGAAGATTATCATTAATAACGGTATTAACACTTAATGAGTGGTAGTAATTTCCATAAAGTGTGAATTAAATGCATATTAGGGAGTGTGACAACACAAGACATGAAGTGTTGTGAGGAAGTGGACAATCGGGATGGTGGAGCGATGAGGTAGCGGAATGACGGGGCATTAGGATCACGGGGTAAGGGAACAACGAGGTAGCAGGGTCACGGGGCGGTGGGGAGGATTGAAATGATCGGGGTAGTACCCCATACACGCGGTCAAATATTTTCTTTCCAAAATTTCAAAGGGTAAGTGCATTATTTGGGTCGCGAAGGTTAATGGTACATTTTATGGGTGGGTAAATGCATTAGGGACCAACGGTAATCTAGAAATTTTTCTAATTATGGGGAAGAATTGAAAAGAATACACAAGAGAGGTTACATGAGGTTTGTCACATTTGTGGATCAACAACAACCTAAGGATGAAAGATGGAGAAATGGTGATAGAACATCTTAATGCCTTTAATATTGTATTAAGTTAGTTATTATCTATTGATATTAAGATTTATGATGAAGATAAGTGTATCGTTTTATTGTGCTCTTTGCGAGACCCATTGGATATTATGGTTGTCGCCATAGGTAGTAATGAAACTACCTTAAGTTTTCATGATGTCGTATCATCCTTGTTGTCAAAGGAGATGACATGGAAAAACATGGAAAGCTAGAGCACATATGCCTTATTTGCAAAAGTATGTTCCCATAAAAGAAATATAAATAAGTCCTCAAGTGGGAGATCTGAATCTAGGGGAAGATCTTAATCTCCTGGAAAATTTGTAAAGTATGCTAGAGATATGGAAAAGAAGGGAATTACAAGAAACAATGTAGATCGAAAAGTATTAAGAGAGCGAAGGGATCAGGTGATGCCTCTTCTATAGAAGCGAAAACCTTCACATTTGAAGGAGGGGATGTTGGACATATTTCCATTGATGTGTTGCCATTGATGTCAACAGTCGAAGTCATTGTTATGTGATGATGTTTTTTTATGATGAATTGTCATTGATGACAAATAGGGCGCAGAAGAACATTAATAAAGCTTAGGAGAAATAATGTATTAAGTTGCGCAAAAGGCATAGCGTGAGGTGCAGATGAATCTACCTAAAGCTCATGAGAGGCAGCGTATTAGATTGCACGAGATCAAAGCAGGCAGAGATCTTTGTATAGAAGGAGTAACAAAGCACAAGTAATTTAGAGCTCAGGAGGGTTAGCAACTAAATATCAGTGCATAAAAGAATGCACAAACAGTTATTAAAAGCTCGAGAGAAATAGCAATGAAGAGATTAAAAGAAAGAACGTTAATCGAAGCTCAGAGGAGATGACGCACATGAATCGTTCATTCTTATTTTGGGACAAACCAGGACCATCAAATATGGGATTTATAGAGGAGGATCATTAGATCAACATCTGATTAAGTCCTTATCATTGGATCTCAGTAAGGGAATATCGACGACGAGGAACCATTGTGGATGCAACTGTTGAGTTAATAATCGCACAAGTTTCAGTTCCAAAATCCACACCAACCGTCGATCGTCACCTGCCAATAGATCTGCAATTGGCATTGGTTCTACTACCTCGGATCCCCAGAGCCTTGGAGTCACGAATAGTCGAATACCTAAAGAGCGGAGCTCCTTTGTGCCTAAGCCCATGGTCATAGCCCTTGGACTTATGAAAATCTATCAAATAGAAAGTGATAATACACACTCCAATGGAATTTACTCTGGGAGAGTTGGAAGACTGCAAAGGTCGGAGTCCTGAAGCTCTGAATTCCCAAAGTGAACAAGAATCGTCCACTCAAATCAAGTCATGGCCATCGATTTGTTTGAAACCTATGGACAAGCTAGGATCGTCCATCTTCAGAAGAACGAATATCGACCATCCGATCTACTTCGGTGAAATGCACTCCGGAAGGTTGAATGATTGCAAAGGCCCGAAGTCCCGAAGGCTAAAATAAATCTGGACCAATGATCTAAGAGCTAATCAGAGTCATTGGATCAAGGATTCATATGAACCTATGACCAGGAAGAGGATATGTTCCACGTCAGCAAGTACATGTGGCGCAATCAGATGGTGAAAAGTTTCAAAGTCCAGTTATCTCTCTAGGTTACATAAATCATGAATCTAGGTGACACATGGAAGCCACTCAATCAGTGCCTACTCAGCAATGATGACAACAAGTTACGTCACTCTGGGAGTTTTTCCTTTAGGGAAAACCAACGTCTACCATCAACAACTACTCGAAGCACCGAAGGTCGAAGTCAATGTTGACCGTTGATCTAAGATCCTCTGGATTCTCACATGACCGTTAGATCAAAACATAGTGGAAAGATGACGTAAACACTCCCATGTTCACCACTTTGATGCTAACCAACTCCGGTGGAAATTGGAACAACAATCACTTGGACCTCCGAAGTCTCGAAGTTCTGAAGTAAATAGTGGTCGTCCATATCAACCTTTGATTAAATCATAGCCATTGGATTAAGCAGTGGAAGGATAGTGTAAGGATCGAATCTAGACCATTGATTTGGTTCCAGGAATCATGATAACCATTAGATCAATCCTTGTGAGAGGTAACTACTTAAGGGAGTTGAAACTCTAGAAGATTGGATGAGAGAGAAAATGCTCGAAGGTCAAAGTTCGGAGGACTAGGTTCCATCCCCCGGTCACGAGTTACGAACACATAAAGTCGTGTAGCGTTGGGAACATCGCTTAAATTAATAAGCATGTGGTTTACGCATGTGGTCACATGTAAATGGTTTGAAGGAAGCGCCTCTGCAGAATTCAATTTATGCAATATTTGCATAGACATGGAATCGAGTTAAAATAAATCGATCCTTCACAATAAAAATCACTCTCACTAAATAAAAAAGCCTTCACAATAATGTTTGAATAATAATAGAGATTATTGTTAATTTAAAATGAAGAGGTGTGATGGTCCAAACGAAGGGACACAATACTTCATAGCTCACACCAGTTGGAATATTATATAAATGAGGAAGAATGGTGAGAAGAAAGTGTCTTTGCATGTTGATTAAGGTTGGTTATCATTGATGTCAACCCTTGAAGAAAGTTGGAGAACCCAGGTTTGGGTAGTGGACCCAAGTTTGTTTGATTGATAACGGTATGTGATTTGATATATTTGCAGGTAATACTATTCTATATGGATAGTACATGTCATGTCATTTCTAGTGGTATGTGGAACGTCACATAACTCCTCATGGTTAGAGAGTTTTGGCCATGTGAAGTTGGAGAACCCTCATGAGTCATCTGGAAGCCCCAAAAGGTCAAAGTAGTCAAAGTAGTTTAAGAGATTTTTAGAAGGTAAATAATAAAGTGAAGTGATGAGTGTACTATAATTCAAAGTGAATACAAAAAAAATTATTTAAATAATAAAGTTAATGGAGAAATTACTAAGTTGACAAGTGGTTAGAAGTAAGTTAGCCCTAAAATAAGGAAAGTGGTTTAAGATGGTTAGAAGGTAACCCCTTGAGGTAAAGTGAAGAGATGAGTGTACTATAAGTCAAAGTGGATACAAAATAAATGATTTAAATAATAAAGTTAATGGATATATTACTAATTGGACAAGTGGTTATAAGTTGGTTAACCCTAAAATAAGGAAAGTGGGTTAAGATGGTTAAAAGGTAACCCCTTGAGGAAGCTACATGAAAGTATAAATAAGAGGAAAGGCTTTCTCATTTTAATCACACTTGAGCATATTGAATATCTATAGGTGAGGTAACCAAAGGATATCTAAGCCGAGTTTTAGAGAGACAGTGAAGTAAAGAAGGACGAAATTTAAGGGAGGATAAATTATTTTGATGATGCTTTCTAAGGTATGTTATTTAGAGGTCATCCCACCATTTTAGCAATAAATTTTTTTCTAGAATGATTCAAACCATGAAATTGATAGGACATTGAGAAAAAATATCCTAGTTGTGGTACGAATTTCAGCTTGTGGGTCATTGTATTTTTGGAGTTACACTCCGTGGAAAATAGGGTTTGTGGCTAGTCCCGAAACTAGTCTAAAACAAGTGTTTCGGGTAAAAACGTCATAAATTCTTCATAAAAGATCCAAATTAAGTAATACCAAATGTGTTGGTTAGAGTATAGTTTGTAGTATTCTATGTAAAATTTTCATATCCATACAACAAACATTCTGTGAGGAGCACTCTCTACAATTTCACTCTCTAGAATAAGTCAGAATTCAACAAGGTATGCCATTTTTTCTATAACTCCTTTTCTGAGAGGCTTCAAGTAGTGACACCTGGAGGAATTTCTTAAAACACACTGAAGAACATTGTATACTATTTTCAGATCTTTATTCATTACAGGGACATAGTTATGATTATTTCAAGTTAGGGTTGTTGACTAATCCAAAACTAGTCATGTGAGACTAAAGAAAAGTTTGATGAAAATAATAATCTCTTGTTGTTAAAACTAAGGAAGGTTTGCAAGTATGAGATCATATACATCAGGTCTATTACAGAGTTACAAATCAGATTTGGATGATGAAATTTATGATGGCTTTTGGTTGAGGTACATGTTGGATACATGGTTGAGACAAGTAGTTGATGAGTTGGCACATACATGAGGTGTATAGATGATGTTGGTACATATTGATGAGTCATAGTTGATGAGTAGTTGATACATGATTGGTACATACTTGGTACATGGTTGGATGCACTTTTTTATGGTACAGGTTGATTACAGGTTGGTGCATGGTTGATGCACTTGTTTATGGTACAGGTTGATTACAGGTTGAGGTACTATGGTACGTGTTGATTGGCGTGTTGAGGTACGTGCTGATGGGCCGGTTGATGCATGGTCTGTGTTTCATTGGTACAAGTTGTTTGTAGGTTTATTGCGTCAGTTTGCAAAGAAGATATCTCAAAGTTTATAGTGCGGACAATGGAATTCCACTTTCATTCTACTTGTATACCGCCAAAGTGTTGATCTGGCAAGCGCAAGCAGTGGTTGTGTAGCCACCCTTCGGGTTGTAGCCTGAGAACATAGGGGGTTATGGCCTTTTTTTGGTTGTATCTAGAGAATTGGGAGTTGGAGCCTCCCCAGTTGTAGCCCCAGAAACTAGGGGTTGGAGCCTCCTTCCAGCCAGCAAATTGGAAACAAAGGAAGTTGGTGCTTCTAATGAATGTAATTCTTCAAGACATATAAGAAAAATCATTCTCAGGTTTTCTCGCTTTGGATTTCCAATGCAAAATGCTTTGCTTCCAATGTGAAAAACACCTGTGTAATTTGTATGTATGATTGTTCATTTTTCATTGTTTATTTACTCTACGCTTATTGGATGATAATGCTACATTGATATAACACTTGGATTATATGTTTAAAAAGGATTAAATTGCTCTATTACCGATCTAATCTCCCACTCTCATTAATCCAACAATTGGTATTAGAGCAAGTTCCTTCAAAAATCAGTTTAACCACTGAAAGGTAGATCATGGAGAGAAACAACTTGTATAAAAATGAAATACCACATTTTGATGGACAAAAGTATACATTTTGGAGCATAAGGATGAAGACATATATACAGGCACAAGGATTTGAAATTTGGCAATCAATTGTAGATGGCTACATAGTACCAGTAGTTTCACCAACAAATGACAAAGCAATGAAACTCGGTCAGAATAATGCCAAAGCCACAAATGCACTTTTCAATGGTCTTGGTGAAACAATATTCACCAAAGTTGCACATTGTAAATCCGCTAAATAGATTTGGGACAAACTTCGAAATATTTATGAAGGAGATTCAAAAGTTAAAGCAGCAAAGCTTCAAACTTACAGAGGTAAGTTCGAACGACTAAAGATGAAGGAACATGAGAATATTGCAGCTTACTTCTTACGAGTCGATGAAACAGTAAATGCAATCATGGGATTGGAACAAGAAATTCAAGAATCTGTAATTGTTCAAAAGGTACTAATATCTCTTCCTATGAGATTTGACCCTAAGATACCAACACTAGAAGAAAGAGCAGATCTAAACTCAATAAGAATGGACGAATTACATGGAATCTTCATAGAATATGAAATGAGAATTGAACAGGAAAATCCAGATGTAAAAGAAGCAGCCTTCAAAGCATACAAAAGATCAAAGAAAAAGGGAAAGCAACAAGAAAAAGAAGATAGTAGCAATAGTGACATCTCGGAAGATGATGAAGAAGTGGCCAAATTTGTCAAAAGACTTAACAAGGGAACCGACGACAGGTATAGAGGTAAGCTTCCTTTAATTTGTTTTAATTGTGATGGTATTGGTCATTTTGCTAACAAATGTCCTCATAAGAAAAAGAGAAATGATGAAGGTTACTCAAAAAACAAACAAACATATAAAGGAAAAAGAACCACAAAGAAAGTTTTGAAGAAAAACTTATGCACCAAAGAAGACATCTCATCATTAGATGAAGATGAAGTCAGTGACAGTGAGACAAAAAGAGTTCTATTCATGGCAGTAGAAGACTCTGATAAAGAAGAATCCGAAGAAGGATATGAAGAAGCCGAAGAAGAATATGAAAAAGTCTAAGAAGAAATTGAAGAGGCAGAAGTTGAGTACCGAGAGGAATTGTTGAGTGCCATATAAGTTATCAAAAGAGAAAAGAGTAAAAACAAGAAGCTACAAGCGGAACTAGGCAAGAAAGAAGACACTTGGGAATTAGAACAAATGATCACAAATTTGAAGGTTCAAATTGAAGAAGATAAAAGAATTGAAGAAACACTCAAAGAATAGCTAGAAGGAAGAGACAGGATCATTGAAAATTTGGAAGCAAAGATTGTCACATTAAGAAAGGATCTTCAAAAGAAAAATATGCAGAACAACTCAAAAGTTTTGAATGACATTATCAGAAGTCAAAGGCCTAAGCATGACAAGTCCGGACTTGGATAGAATCAGACCAAAAAAGGATCAAGCTCTAAAACAACAGAACAAGAAACATATCCAAAAAATTATGCAGAAACAATCAAAGGGGATAGGAAGGTCTATAGAGAAAATTACAGGGACACTCCTCCACCGAGAAGATTCAGATTTCAGAATCAACAACTAACAAAAACAGATAGGTCTCAGGAAGAAGAAGGATTCATAAGGGCACCTCCTTTCAGAATATCTTCAACTCCCATGTATCAAACTATCTTTTTTGGTTTATGTTATGCATGTAATAATTTTGGACATAAAGCTGTGAATTGCAGAGCTAACAATAGGAACATAAACAACTTTGAAAGTCATACACAAAAGGGTTATCCAAGAATGCCTAGTGAAACACGGAGAAGAGGTTACAACAGGTTTGAATCATTAAGAACTGAAGTGGAATGCTACAAGTGTAACAACTTTGGACACATGGCCAAAGATTGCATAATGGAAATCCCTCCTAGAGAACCACAACAAAACAACAACAATCACAGACAGGAACCTCAGAAAAGGACATGGATAAGAAAGCAGAATTAGTACAGCAATGAAGAATGCACACTCGCTCTACAAGCTAAGCAGAAGAAACATGGTTGGTATGTTGACAGTGCTTGGTCAAAACACATGACAGGTGATATAGACAGGTTTATTACATTAAGAAAGGAAAGAGATGGATCAATCTCCTTCAGAAATGATGATTCAACTAAAATTATTGGAAAAGGCACAGTCAAAATTGGGAACAAGAATACAAAAGCAGAAAATGTTCCACTAGTAGAAGATATGAAACATAATCTTCTAAGTGTGATTCAAATGTGTGACCAAGGTCATAAAGTTACTTTCTAGTCACAAAAGTGTGAGATAAGAAAAGAAGGATCAGGAAAATTGATTGCTACAGCTGCGAGAACTTCAAGCAACATATATGTGCTAAGTGAAATTGGAATGAAAAATGTTTTCTAGGAAAGGAAGATGAAATTTGGCTATGGCACACAAGAATGGGTCACATACCTTTTGATAACCTTGTCAAAGTCAACAAAAGAGAAGCAATCAGAGAAATGCCCCAGATCACAAAACCAACCAACACTTTATGCAAGCATTGTCAACAAGGAAAGAAAACAAAGACCAGGTTCAAATCAAAGGAATATTCAACAACAAGACCACTGGAAATTGCACATACTGATGTAGTTGGTTATACTACAACAAAGGGTTTAAAAGTTGAGAAATACTTTATGTTATTAATTGATGATTATACAAGAATGAATGCAGTTTGCTTTCTCAAAAATAAGTCAGAAGCTTTTGAAAACTTCAAGATCTACAAGGAAATGGTTGAAAATGAAATGGATTCAAAAATCATCAAATGCTTGAGATCTGATAATGCAGGAGAGTTCACTTCAAAGGAATTTATGGACTACTGCAGCAGTCATGGAATAAAAAGGCAATTCTTTATTGCTACGACACCTCAACATAATGGAGTTGTTGAAAGAAAGAACAGGACAATACAGGAAATGGCTCGAAAAATGCAAATGGATTCCAAATTGAAAAATATTTTTTAGACACACGCAGTGTATACAACAGTTCACATTCAAAACAGAGTAATTCTCATAAACAACACTGACAAAACTCCCTACGAGCTATGGAAAGGACGACCAACAAATGTGAAGCATTTCAGAGTTTTTGGAAGCAAATGCTACATCAAAAGAGAAGATGGCAGAATGGGAAAGTTTGACTCTTGTGTAGACAAAGGAGTACTTGTTGGTTACTCAAGTACAAGGAAAGCATACAAGTGTTACAACCTGAGATTGAGCAAAGTTGTGGAAAGCATCAATGTAACAATTGATGAAACAGGTAGACAAGAATTAAAGGAAGAAGAAAATGAATCAATGGAATTGCTTTACGAAGAAGAAGCAGAAGATGAAAAGGAAGTAGAAGGGGAAGATGAAGAGGATCTGACAAAAGCAGAAGATCAAGTTCAGTAAGTGCCTCCAAAGACACCTAGCAGACGAGTACAGAAGAATCATTATTCAGATCAGATTATCGGAAACAAAGGTGTAGGAGTGTAGACTAGAAGAAGAATCCGTTCACCAGAACAAACTCACCTAGCACTCTCATCTACGATTGAACCAACCTGTTTTGAAGAGGCCAGCAAGGATGAATTTTGGAATAAGGCCATGGATGAAGAATTGGATCAAATAGAGAAAAATGACACTTGGGAATTGGTTCCAAGACCAAAGGATAAGAATGTGATTGTCACAAAGTGGGTATACAGGAATAAATTGAATGAAGATGGAAAGGTTACAAGGAACAAAGCTAGATTTGTATGTAAAGGATATGCACAAGTTGAAAGAATTGACTTCGAAAAGATATTTTCCCCAGTTGCCAGAATGGAAGCAATCTGATTGCTTTTAGCTTATGCATGCTCCAAAAATATTAAAGTGTATCAGATGGACGTAAAATCAGCTTTTCTGAATGGGGAACTTGAAGAAGAAGTCTACATTGAACAACCAGAAGGATTTTAGTTGTCAGAGAACACAGATTATGTGTGCAAATTAAAGAAGGCCTTGTATGGTCTAAAACAGGCTTCTAGAGCATGGTACTCTAGACTGGATAAATATTTACAGCAGGCAGGATTCAGAAAAGGAAGTGCAGACAACAACCTCTACATCAAGGTAAGTCAAGATAGTATTTTATTAATTGAAGTTTATGTTGCTGATATTATTTTTGGTAGTGATGATGACAGGTTAAGACAGAAATTTGCAAAGGATGTGCATAATGAATTTTAAATGTCATTACTTGGAGAACTATCCTTCTTTCTGGGACTTCAGATATGTCAAAGCAGCCAAGAAATTTTTATTTCTCAAACCAAGTATATTAGAGAAATGCTAAAGAGGTTTGGAATGGAAGATTGCAAACCAGTTATCACTCCTATGCAAACCAGTTGCAAGTTGAGCAAAGATGATGATTCAAAGTCTATTGATCATAGGCAATACAGATCAATGATTGGTAGCCTACTATATGTGACAGCATCCAGACCAGATGTAATGCAGGCAGTTGGACAGGTGGCACGATTTCAAGCAACACCAAAGGAATCACATGTATTAACAATGAAGAGGATTTTCAGATATCTCAAAGGAACAGAAGAGTTTGGATTATGGTATCCAAAAGGAAAGGATCTATCACTTATTTCCTACACAGATGCAGATTGGGCAGGTTGTATTGATGACCGACGAAGCACCAGTGGAGAAAATTTCTACTTGGGTGAGTCTTTATTATCATGGCTAAGCAAGAAACAATCATCAGTACTTTATCTACAGCCGAGGCAGAGTATATTGTAGCAACAACATGTTGTACACAGGTTTTTTGGATGAAACAAACTCTGACAGATTTACAAGTTGAGTATGATGAGCCCATTCCAATCTATTGTGATAATACAAGCACCATCAATATCTCAAAGAACCCAGTGATGCACTCCAAGATGAAGCACATTCCAATCAAGTATCACTTTATATGATAACATGTTGTAGAAAAGAACATCAGAGTTGAGTATGTGGGCACAAAAGAGCAAGTGGCAGACATCTTTACAAAACCACTTCCACGGGAAGCCTTTGAGTATCTTCGCAAGAGACTCTGAGTTATTTCTACTCCAAAATGAATGATTTTGAATGCTTATCTTATATGTCTTAGATGTACATGAGGAATCACCAAAAAGAGGACAGTTCAGTTAGGGGGAGCAGCCCTGTATGGAAAAATACCTTTTCCATTGATGACAAAGGGGGAGATATTTATCAGATGTAGAGGACAGAGGCATGGTTCCAGGGGGAGCATGAGCGATATAACTTCAGTATTGCATGACATGATTTTAATATTGCATCAAAGTGTTTCCATCAATTCCAAAGGGGGATATTGTTGATTAAGGTTGGTTGTCATTGATGTCAACCCTTGAAGAAAGTTGGAGAACCCAGGTTTGGGTAATGGACCCAAGTTTGTTTGATGGATAACGGTATGTGATTTGATATATTTTTAGGTAATACTATTCTATATGGATAGTACATGTCATGTCATTTCTATCGGTATGTGGAACGTCACATAACTCCTCACGGTTAGAGAGTTATGGCCATGTGAAGTTGGAGAACCCTCATGAGTCATCTGGAAGCCCCAAAAGGTCAAAGTAGTCAAAGTAGTTTAAGAGATTTTTAGAAGGTAAATAATAAAATGAAGTGATGAGTGTACTATAATTCAAAGTAAATACAAAAGAAATTATTTAAATAATAAAGTTGATGGAGAAATTACTAAGTTGACAAGTGGTTNTTAGAGAGTTATGGCCATGTGAAGTTGGAGAACCCTCATGAGTCATCTGGAAGCCCCAAAAGGTCAAAGTAGTCAAAGTAGTTTAAGAGATTTTTAGAAGGTAAATAATAAAATGAAGTGATGAGTGTACTATAATTCAAAGTGAATACAAAATAAATTATTTAAATAATAAAGTTAATGGAGAAATTACTAAGTTGACAAGTGGCTAGAAGTGGGTTAGCCCTAAAATAAGGAAAGCAGTTTAAGATGGTTAGAAGGTAACCCCTTAAAGGTAAAGTGAAGTGATGAGTGTACCATAAGTCAAAGTGGATACAAAATAAATTATTTAAATAATAAAGTTAATGGATAAATTACTAATTAGACAAGTGGTTAGAAGTTGGTTAACCCTAAAATAAGGAAAGTGGGTTAAGATGGTTAAAAGGTAACACCTTGATGAAGCGACATGAAAGTATAAATAAGAGGCAAGGCTCTCTCATTTTAATCTCACTTCAGCATATTGAATATCTACAGGTGATTGGGGTAACAAAAGGATATCTAAGCCGAATTTCAAAGAGAAGGTGAATGATGCAGGAGCATCGCTCCACCTCAGCAAACGCGCCAGCACGCAAACACACAATGGAGAAAGGGAGAGGCATTAAACCTCCCATTTTTAAATTTGAAATAATCCTATATGGATTTTCATGTTGTAACGTTGTAAATGTCAGTCCGTGCCTTTGTACAAGTAATGGTTGGGGTTGCCTTAAATGGTTACATGTAGCCAATCCAGATCGTAGTCAGGTCTAGACATTCATTTATGTAATGTAGTCATAGAAGTATGGTGTCATATCTGAGATAGCGATAGCACTAAGGTGATAGTGAGGATAAGCTCGTAGAGCCCTCAATTTGTAATTAAGAAGACTTGAGAGAGAGAGGTATAGGGAGAGAGGCCTCAAGAGGTAGAGTAGTTATGAGAGAGAGAGAGATTGAGAGAACTGGGACTTTGTTACAGTCAATTTTTTGTAATAATCCATATAGATACACAGATATAATAGAAAATAAATTTTTCCTGCATATTGTTGTTCATGTGTTTATGTGTGTCATGAATGAACATTGTAAATATATGATAAGATTTATCTACAGTAGGAAGATAGATTTATTTTATCTTCATTGAGTTTTATAATATCGTTATGGATTCTTTAGGCTGTGCAAGGACTGCACAACAGAACAATTGAGGTTTTGTAGCCAGTGCAAGGAGTGTGCATCTGAAATCTGCTAAGTCAGAGAAGAACGTGCCAGGAGGGTGCACCCAAGCGATCATAATCTCAAGAGGAACCTCAAGGTTACCGAATACCTTAGAGGGAAGATTGTGCGGAAGAAGCACAGAGAACCATAGTTACTGAGGACTCTGTAGAGCTCTGCTAGGTGGGCATCGAGCCGATGCAAGTGTGCACACAAGAACTTCATGTTGAGTTCGGTAAGAAACATAGTTACTGAATACTCTATGAGGAAAAGCTTTGCAAGGAGTGCATCAAGCAAAAGAATGCAAGGAGGGAGAGAAACATTTATTTTCAAGAAATACTTCGGATCTAACTTTGACAAAATCCCGAGAACACAAGGTGTGCATGGGAGATCGAAATCTTCGAGGAGATCAAGCTCAGAAGGGATAACACTTTCAGAAGCGTGAGTGAGACCCAAAGGAGTCAGGTTCATGGGAATAATTTCAAAGGCCGATACCTTTCGAACATTGACAAAATCTTATAAGTTGGGATAAGGTGGAAGCTCAGGAGGAGGAGCAACAACAATCGCCTGATCGGTGCAGAGAAGAACCTAGACCGTCAGATCTACGTCTAGTGAATGAAGGAAGCATAGAAGAAAGAATGCATCCCATCTGTTGGATCTGAGTGTGAATGATCGACAGTCGTCGGATCAGAAGGAAGTGCACGTGATCCGGATTATTTTTGGCACGAAATGAGATCGGAGATAGAATAAAGAAATGCACAGAGATATTGCGTATATCCAGTAATATAAAAAAAATATATCAGAGATGCAACCATAAACACAGAGATACAGTAATACACGATTTCTATTAATGAAAGAAATGTACAGAGACTATAAAAATACAGAG
>SNQJ01S0011170.1:309241-333332 GCA_010110895.2 Picea sitchensis
ACTTGGCATCAACCAATGACATCAATCAAACCAAACCATTTACATCAATGACATATGATCCAACAATCTCCCAAGTAATCAAACCATTGGCATCAATGACAAACCATTGGAATCAATGACAACATGATCCAACAAGCATTCAGTCGAATTACTCAAAATTTTTAGTCAGGAAGCCGAACAGGAGATGATTGTAGCATTGGAGCTTACAAAAGAAGAGGAAGCAGACAGCATGGACTTTGTTGATCTATATGCAGAACTGGAAGCCCTAGAGAGAAGGGTAATGGTGCAAAGCTTGCACATCCAACAGGTCAAGTTGGAGATAGATAGACGAACATACCATCTTGAGGAATGGTTGGAGGAAATTGGAGATATGCCAATACAAGAAGAGTTGACAGAAGAAGCCAATATGTTAGTGAAGGGAACTGAACAACAGGTTAGTCAGAAAGAGACTGCGGGACTGGAATCTGTAGCAGAGTGGCAACTCAATGTCACGAGGGGAGGTAAAGACAACATGGGGGATCAAGTAGATCTGCCCACTGATAAATATGGGGAGAAAGAGTTACAGCCGAGAAGAATGCACACAAAAAGCCAGCCACTAGATAAGTTGGACAAGGTGATGAAAGAGATCAGGAAGTTGATGTTGAAGTCATCAGAAGCAGTCAGCAAAAGGGAGTTGAACGGAGGAAATCCTGCCATAGCAGTAGGGAAGAATCAGAAGAAGAAAAAGAAGTAGCAGCAGCAGCATAGCTGGAGAGGAGCAAGAGGACAAATCCAAAAGAGAATTTGGGATCCAGGAGGATTTCAACACTGGAGAAGAGGAGCTCATGTTTTTCCTAGCATGGAACTATGATGCAGGAGAATTTCTCCACCTCAGCAAACGTGTCAGCACACAAACACGTAATGGAGAAAGGGAGAGGCATTAAACCTCCCATTTTTAAATTTGAAATAATCCTATACAGATTTTCGTGTTGTAAGGCTATAAATGCCAAGCCATGCCTTTGTACAGGTAGTGGTTGCGGTTGCCTTAAATGGTTACTTGTATCTGGTTCATATCGTAGTCAGGTCTGCACATTCATTTATGTAATGTAGTCGTAGAAGTATGGTGTCGTATCTGAGATAACAATAGCACTAAGGCGATAGTGAGGATAAGCTCATGGATCCCTTGCTTTGTAATTAAGAAGACTTGAGATAGAGAGGTCTAGGGAGAGAGGCCTTAAGAGGTAGAGTAGTTCTGAGAGAGAGATTGAGAGAACTGAGACTTTGTTATAGTCCATTTTTTGTAATCATCTATATAGATACATAGATATAATAGAAAAGCATTTTTTCCTGCATATTGTTGTTCATGTGTTTATGTGTGTCATGAATGAACGTTGTAAATATATGATAAGATTTACTTACAGTAGAAAGATATATTTCTTTTATCTTCATTGAGTTTTATAATATCATTCTGGATTCTTTAGGCTGTGTAAGGAGTGCACGACAGAAAAATTGAGGTTCTATATCCAACGCAAGGAGTGCGCATATGAACTCTGCGGAGTCAGAGAAGAACGTGCCAGGAGGGTGCACCAAAGCGATCATAAGCTCAAGAGGAACCTCAAGGTTATGGAATACCTTAGAGGGAATATTGTGCGGAAGAAGCACAGAGAACCAGAGTTACCAAGGACTTTGTAGAGCTCTGTCAGGTGGCCATTGAGTTGGTGCAAGTGCGCACACAAGAACTCTGTGTTGAGTTCGGTAAGAAACAAAGTTACTGAATACTCTGTGAGGAAAAGATCTGCAAGGAGTGTATCGAGCAGAAGAATGCCAAGAGGGCGAGAAGCATTTATTTTCAAGAAATACTTTGGATATGAGTTTGAGGAAATCTCGAGAACGCAAGGTGTGTGTGGGAGGTTGAAATCTTCTAGGAGATCAAGCTCAGAAGGGATAACGCTTTCAAAAGCGTGAGGGAGACCCAAAGGAGTTGAGTTCGCGGGAAGAAGTTCAAAGCCCGAGACCTTTCGAACAATGACAAAATCTTCTAAGTTGGGAGAAGGTGGAAGCTCAAGAGGAGGAGCAGCAACAACCGTCTGATCAGTTGTAGAGAAGAACCTAGACCGTTAGATCTACGTCTGGTGAACGAAGGAAGCACAGAAGAAAGAATGAATCCCATTCATTGGATCTAAGTGTGAATTATCGACAGTCGCCAGATCAGAAGGAAGTGCACAAGCCTTAGCACTTCGCGTATAGAGGAGCGAGAGGCCATCAGAGTTGAAACTTGAGATTCCCGAAGTTCAGAACCCCGGAATAGAATCTAGACCATTCGATCAGTGAGATAGATCTGAGTCGTCAGATCACTGGAGGCGAAGACCAAGCGTTGAGTCGCGAGGAGGCATCATAGACGTCAGTTGTTGTAAGCTCAGGAGGGGTAGTGGCTTGAAACTTGACATTCTCGAAGTCCGGAGTCCCGGAACACCGAGGTAGTATCTCAGTCGCCTGATTGATCAAGTGTGAGCCGTTAGATAATTTTAGGTGCATAAGGAGTCAAGTTTGAGACTTGAAACTTCTGAAGCACGGAGATCCGGAGAGCCGGAGCATATCTGGACTGTTGAATCCATGAGGGTACGTGTCAGTAGCACAGAAGATCCGGAGGAAGGCATAAGTTGAAACTTGAAACACGTGAAGCATGGAGAGCCGAAGAGTCATGAGTCATTGATCTGGGAGGAGACACTTATCACCAGATCACGAGTTTCGGAGAAAGTTACGGTGGAGTTTTAGTTTTGAGAACTTAAATAGCCGAAGCCCGAAGCACCGAAGAGTCAAAGCGTCGGGGAGTGAAGAGCCGAAGTGCCAAAGGCCAAAGAGATTCTGGACTGTCAAATATAGAAGGGACATGTGGCGAACGATCATGAACTCCGGGTGAAGTCATTCTGGGAGAACGCAAAGGAGAAGTTTGATTTTTGAGATCGTCGAAGCCCGAACAACCGGAATGAACGACAGTCATTGATCTAGGTTGGACAGGTATCACTAGATCATGGATTCTGGAAGAATCCATTCCAGAGACTTGTGGTTGTTGAGATTTGAAATTGCCGAAGTCCGGAGAGTCGGAGTAGCTCTGAATCGTTAGATCACCCGAAGTAAATCTGAGTCGTCGGACCAAGAGAGGAGATGTGGTGGAAAACTGTGAACTATGGGTAAAGTTCCAGAGCGACTCATAACCGTCGGATTTAGGGGAGATGTGGAACGAATCCATGCACTCCGGGTGAAGATATGAAGTAATCCTAGGTTGTCCGATTTAAAAGGACACGTGGCAGGATTCTACATATTTTAGGAGGAGGAAAAGGATTTGAGAGTTGAAATCTCAGAAGTCCGAAGCCCCAAAGGAAACCTTGATCGTCAATCAAGAAGGGGTCATTGGACCATTGATCTAGTTTGAAAGGTCAAAGACCCAGGAGAACGCAGGGTCATTGATTTACGGGACAGGTGTCTGTAGATCGCCAGTTCTGGAAGGTTGGAGTATGGAAGGAAGCTAGGCTTGAGATTTCAAACTCCTGGAGTCTGAAATTGTGAAGAGAACTTTGACCGTGGATTCAAGGAGAGTTGATTTGGTCCGTAGATAAGAAGGGTGCAGATCTGAACATCGATTTGGACATTATCGTCAAGATAGTGAGATCGACAATCCCATGTCATTGTGGGGATAGAAGTTGCGAGGGGCTTAAGGAATCGAAGGCGGGCCACAATTTGAACCACAGTTTCTCCAAGGGAGCGCGTGGAGGTCGTAGGAGCATTGCGGGCCCGAAAATGGTTTAACTCCAGACCGCTTATGACCGCACCTACAATCACGTGGTCATAGCCCCAGGTCACATCAAGTGATGGCTTATTTGAAAGGGAGCTAATGTCGACACTCTAAGTTTTCATGATAGAGCAAAAGGGGAAGGTCGCGGGTTGCTGTCAAACCTGCACCAAGAAGCCGAGGGGGCCTATGTTTTGATACAGAGGGGAACCTTTAAGGTTCCAGAGAGTCTTTTGACTCGAGAATCGGAGGATCCAAGATCGGGAGGTCACGCAGTCCTATGGGGGAGCAGGGGGGCTGCATCAGTGAAGTAAAGAAGGCCGAAATTCAAGGGAGGATAAATTATTTTGATGATGCTTTCTAAGGTATGTTATTTACAGGTCATCTCACCATTTTTGCAATAAATTTTTTTCTAGATTGATTCAAACCATAAAATTGATAGGCCATTGAGAAAACATATCCAAGCAGTTATGGTACAAATTTCATCTTGTGGGTCGTTGTATTTTTGGAGTTACACTCCGTGGAAAATAGGGTTTGTGGCTAGTCCTGAAACTAGTCTAAAACACGTGTTTAGGGTAAAAACTTCATAAATTCTTCATAACATATCCAAATTAAGTAAGAACAAATGTGTTGGTTAGCGTACAGTCTGTAGTATTCTATGTAAAAAATTTAGATCCATACAACAAACATTTTGTGCAGGGCACGCTCTTCAAGTTCGCTCTCTAGATGTGTTGGCACATAGATGAGGTGTATAGTTGATGATGTTGGTACATCTTGATGAGTCGTAGTTAATGAGTAGTTGATACATGATTGATACATACTTGGTACATGTTTGGATGCACTTGTTTATGGTACAGGTTAATTACAGGTCGTTTGGTACAGGTTGGTGCATGGTTGATGCACTTGTTTATGGTACAGGTTGAGGTACAGGTTGATGCATGGTTGATGCATGGTTCAGGTTTATTGCTATAGGTTTTTTGGTGCAGGTTTATTGGTATAGGTTTACAATAGTATATATCAAGGTGATAGTGTGACAGTGGTTCCATCATTCTACTTATACGTAAGGGTGGTTGGATGGGGCAAGGACAAGTGGTTGTAGCCACCTTCTAGTTGTATCTGGAGAACATAGGGGGTTGTAGCCAGAGAATTGGGGAGTTGGAGCTTCCCTCAGGTTGTAGCCTGAGAAACTAGGGGGTTGGAGCCTCCTTCCAGTTGCAGTTGGTTAACAAAGGAAGTTGGTGCTTCCAATGAATGTAATTCTTCAAGACATATAAGAAAAATCATTATGTGGTTTTCTCTCGCTTTGGGTTTCCACATAAAACACTAGTGTACTATGTATGTGTATGATTGTTCATTTGTTCATTGCTTATTTACTCTATAGTTATTCAATGATAATGCTACATTGATATAACACTTGGATTATATGGTTAAAAAGGATTAAATTGCTCTATTATTGATTCACGCCCCCTCTCAGTAATCCAACACTGCAGTCTAGATTAGAAGATCAAAACAAAAGCAATGTCCAAGAAGAAGAATCGATGATTCTTATGCAATGAGGGTGGAAGGGAGGAGCACAGAAGGATTCATATCCTTTACTAAGTAAAGTTAAGGCAGTTGGTGCTTCCTAGGGTTGGTGCCCTAAAGATAAGGGATTTGGTGCTTACTAGGGTTGGTTTCCTAAAATCAAGGGAGTTGGTGCTTCCTAGGGTTGGTGCCCTAAATACAAGGGAGTTGGTGCTTCCTAGGGTTGGTACCCCGAAGAAGGGGGTTTGCGACTCCTAGAGTTGGTGCTCTAAAAAGGATTGGTGTCCTTCACTATTTCTTTATAAAACCTTGTAATTTTTGTTAATTATATATTTATAATTGATTTTAAATACAAGTTCATTGTTGATCTATTGTGCTAAATAAAAAAATATAAAAGTAACTGCAAATTGTTGAAAAGGGGTAATATTGATTCACCACCCCTCTTAGTATTCCAACAATTGGTATCAGAGCAGGTGCCTTCAGCACAATCTAAACAACTGAAAGGTAGATCGTGAAGATGGATCAGTAAGAGGGAATGTCTAACAACAAAGAACCATTGTTCAATGGATGTGGCTATGCTCTATGGAAAATAAGAATGAAAAACGTCATGTTGGCTCTTGGTTTTGATATCTGACAATCTGTTGTAGATGGTTACACTGCACCAACTACTCCACCCAAAGATGTTGCAGGAACGAAATCTTCAATGACAACTCAAGATAAATTAATGCAATTCTAGGAGGGTTGAAAATTTCTATATGTGTGAAGGTTATGCATTGCAAGTCAGCCAAAGAAATCTGGGACAAATTGGAGGTTGTATATGAAGGAGACAACAAAGTCAGGGAAGCCAAACTACAGACCTATAGAACTCAGTTTGAAAATCTGAAAATGAAAGAAGAAGACAACATTGATGAATACTTTCATAGGGTAGATGAAGTGGTTAATTCAATCAGAGCAGCAAAAGAAGAACTTATAGATAAACCTCCTGTGCAAAAGATACGAAGGTCATTACCTATGAGATATGATGCCAATATTTCTACAATTGAAGATAGGCATGATCTTGACACACTCACGGTTGATCAACTTCATGGAATTTTTACAGCATATGAAATGAGAACAGGGAATGATAAACCAACAAAAGATGAAACAACCTTTAAAGCATCTAAAGCAAATAAGAAACATGAACATATGTCTCATGAAGATCAGTCAGACATATCCGATGTAGAAGAGGCCAACTTTATAAAGAAACTCCAGAAAAGATTTTGAAAATATAAAGGAAAGTTACCCTTCAAATGTTTCAACTGTGGCAAAATTGGACACTTTGCTAACAAATGTCTGAGGAAAATGATGAAGAAGTTCACAACCAGAAAAACCAATACAAGAAGAAATTTTATAAGAAAAAGGAAAACTTCTACTCTAAAGAAGATATCATCTCTTCAGACATGAGTGAAGATGAGAACTCGGAGCTTCTATTTATGGGAATGAATACTCAAAATAATGATGTAGATGATGAAGAAAATTTTGAATTTTAAGGAGAAGTGAACCTAGAAGCAGAACCGATTAGTGCTCTAGAGGAACTAAGAAAATATAAAAAGAAGAACAAGCTACTTAGGGCACAACTTCAAGAATTTGAAGAATCGCATCAATCAAAAGAAATAGATGCATTAAGAATTATCAAAGAATCGGAGTAGAACATCAGTAATTTAAAATCCCAGCTCATGGAAGCTAATAAAATTGAAGAAGTCATTTTAAAACAACTTAGTGATAAAAAACAAGTATGTGAGAAACTAGAAGCTAAGATTAAGCTGCTAAAAAGTGAACTTGAGAAAGAAAAGAAGGGATCAAAATTTGGAAATAGTTCAAAGATCTTGGATGAAATTCTCAGTAGTCAGAGGTCACAAACAACAAGACTGGTTTGGGATACACCCAAGACTCAACGTCTACATCACAAGGATCTGTCAAAATACCAATCAATTACGTATATTCTCTAAAGGGTGCCTCAAGAAGAGAAGATAATAAAATCAAAGATGATACCATTGAAAATTGTTCCACATAAACAAAAATCAACATTCCCTACTAAAGTAAAAAATGACAGGAAGAATACAATCACCAGAAGGAATCCCCCTAATAAATATCTATTTATCGGATATTGTTACTCTTGCAATAATTTTGGTCATAAGGTAGTACACTGCAAAGCTTGTGGACAATACAATAACAAAAATGTCCAAAGATATAAGAACAATAGGTATAATACAGAGAAGAGAAACTAAAACTCATTTTCTCCTTTGCAAAACTTCAATATTGAATGTAAAAAATGCAACAACTATGGTCATAAAACCAGAGAATGTAGATTACCAATGCAATCCTTAAAGATAGGAAATCCTAACAAACAGAATAAGAAGATATGGAAATGAAAATCTGAAGTACCAAGCAAGAAAGATGAGGAATATATTGCTCCTGAAATCGATGAAGTTAATAATAGGATATTGGTGGGTAAAACTTCTAATAAGGAATATAATAATCAAAGCTATGCATATAAAGCAGATCAAGCTCAATACAAGAAAACTCCTAAAGAAAAATATGACACAATTCCAGAACTTGATAATGCCATACAAGTAGATTATCCATTACCCAACAAACGGAAAATAAAAAAGCAAAATTCTCAAAACAAGGTTAAAGAAGCTTCTGGTGCACAAAATAGTGGCGATGATGAATCTTCAATAGTAGAACAACCATAAGGATTGAGTGATGATGATCTCAAAATTTTTCCAATGTTATTTTAATGATCCATTGAAACTCCTTCTCAAAAAATTAGAAACAAAGAAGGGAAGGAGAAATTAGGGAAGACTTAAAAATTGTTCATGTTGATACTCCTATGAGTATTGAAGCACAAAAAAATTAATAGATAACTAGGATCATCGAAAGCATCGTGGTTTGATGGTATAACTCTATGCATGTTTTGACATGGTTTGTTGCATGTCTTCATTTGCCCAGGAACAATGCAGGTTATGTATTCTCTCAGTAAAGTCATGTGATATGATCATGCATTGGTCCCAAAGTGGTGATAAGTTGTATACATGGCATATTGTAGAGATGACAGGGGAAGAGACCTTGTCATGAAGAGCTACCCTTTTAGAAACAAAGGGGGAAGAGTAGTCAGAGGCAGAGAAAGTAGATTGATAGGGGGAGTCATTTAGTTTAGGTAGGCAGAGCATGATTGCAGGGGGAGTTACCCGAGTTCATATTTTGGTCAGCAACATATTAATAGACAGAGATTAACCATAGGAGGAGAAATCCTTTTCCACTGATGTCAAAGGGGGGGAGTAACTTCAAAGGAGAGAAGCTTCATCACAAGGGGAGTTTTTGTATGAAGTTCGTGTGTTTCCATCAATGGCAAAGTGGGATATTGTTGGACATATTGTCATTGATGTCAACAATCGAAGTCATTGTTATGTGATGATGAGTTTTTATGATGAATTGTCATTGATGACAAACAGGGCATAAAAGAACATTAATAAAGCTCAGGAGAAATAACATAGTAAGTTGCACAAAAGACATAGCGCAAGGTGCAAAGGAATCTACCTAAATATCAGGAGAGGCAGCGTATTAGATTGCACGAGATCAGAGGAGGTAGAGATCCTTGTACAGAAGGAGTAACGAAGCATAAGGAATTGAGATCTCAGGAGGGTTAGCAACTGAAGATCAGGGCATAAAATAATGCACAAACAATTATTGAAATCTTAGGAGAAATAGCGATGAACAAATCAAAATATAGAATGTTAATCAAAGCTTAGAAGAGATGACACACATTATCCATTCATTCTTATTTCAAGATAAACCAGGACCGTCAGATCTAGGAGTTACAGAGGAGGACTGTCGGATCAACATCTAATTAAGTCCTAACCATCATATCTCAGTAAGGGCAGATCAATGGTGGGGAAGCATTGCGGATGCAAGGGTTGAGTTAACAATCGCGCAAGTTTTAGCTCCAAAATACATACTGACCATCTATCGTCACCTGCCAATAGATATACGGTTGGCATTAGTTCTACTACCCCGAATCCCCAGAGTCACAAATAGTTGAATCCCCGAAGAGCGGAGCTCCTTTGTGCCTAAGCCCATGGTCATAGCTCTTGTACTTATGAAAATCTATCAAGCAAAAAGTGCTAATATGCACTCTGGCGGAATTTACTCCGGGAGAGTTGGAAGACTACAAAGGTTGGAGTCTCGAAGCTCTGAATTCCCCAAGTGAACAAGAATCGTCCACTCAAATCAATTCATGGTCGTTGATTTGTTTGAAACCTCTGGACAAGCCAAGATCGTCCATCTATGAAAGAACGAATATCAACCATCCGATCTACTTCGGTGAAATGCACTCTGAAAGGTTGAATGATTGCAAAGGCCGGAAGTCCCGAAGGCCGAAATAAATATGGAACATTGATCTAAGAGTTGATCACAGTCATTGGATCAAGGATTCATATGAACCTATGACCAGGAGAAGGACATGGGCCACGTCAAGAGATCCACGTCAGCAAGACCACGTTAACAAGGACATGTGGTGCAATTAGATGGTGACAAGTGTCAAGGTCCAATTGGCTCTTTAGGTTACGTAAGTCACGAATCTAGGTGACACATGGCAACCACTCGACCAGTGCCAAGTCAACAATGACGTCAGCAAGTTACATCACTCCGAGAGTTTTTCCTTCAGGGGAAACCAACGTCTACCATCAGCAACTACCCAAAGTGTTGAAGGTCGAAGTCAATGTTGACTGTTGATCTAATATCCTTTGGATTCTCACATGACCATTAGATCAAAACGTAGTGGAAAGATGACGTAATCACTCCCATGTTGACCACTTCGGCGTTGACCAACTTAGGTGGAAATTGGAACAATAATTACCTCAACCTCTGAACCCCTGAAGTCTCGTAGTAAATAGTGGTCGTCCATCTCAACCTTTGATTAAGTCATAGCCGTTGGATTAAGCAGTGGAAGAATAGTGTAAGGATCAAATCTAGACCATTGATTTGGTTCTGGGAATCATGATAACCATTAGATCAATCTTTGTGAGAGGTAACTACTTCGGGGAGGTGACAAATTTAAAGAGTTTAAGGCTTTTGTGGAGAATCAGACAGATAAGAGAATGAAGGTGTTGAGGACAGATAATGTAGGAGAATTCTATGGAAATGAATTTGAATAATTATGTAATAAGTGTGGTATAGCAAGGCAGAAGACTACTCCGTAGACAACTCAACATTATGGATTTGTAGAAATGATGAATAAGACATTGACGGAAGAAGCAAGGAGCATGCTTAGTGGAGTCGGGTTAAGACAAGAATTTTGGGTAGAGGAAATGGGTATTGCATGTTATATGGTTAGTTGATCACCCTCAGCAATGTTGGATGACAAGTATCCACACAAGGTATGGACTGGAAAGAAACACTCTCTTACACATCGCATGGTATTTGGTTGTGATGTCTATGTACATGTTCCAAAAGAAAATAAAAGTTAGCTAGATAAAAAGGATGAAAGTGTATATTTATTAGCTATAAATATGGTTTGAAAGGTTATAAGCTTTGGAGCCTAGAAACTAAGAAGGTAGTCTATAGTCGAGATGTGGTATTTAGAGAAATCAAAGATTTTGTCAAACAGGAAGTCCTACCTAGGGAGGAAGATCTAGAGAAAATAGAGTATGAATTGAAGGATAATGAATAAAACTCTACAGAAGAACATGATAATAAGAAGAAGAACCTCGTACTCTGGTATTGAGGAGATCGGTTTGAAAAGAAGGCAACTAGAAAGGTATACTCCAGTGGATTTTCACTCTAATTTTGCTTTGTTTATTACTGACGATGATCCTAGAACTGTAAGGGATTTAGTGGATTCAGAGGATGGAAAACTATGGAAAAAGGCTACGGTTGAAGAAATGGTAGCCTTGGAAAAGAATGAGGCTTGGGATATAGTGGAGTTGTTGGTTGGAAGAAATTCCATTGGAAGCAAATGGGTATTCAAGAAGTAGATGAATACATAAGGTAAAGTGGAGAAATACAAAGCTTGGTTAGTAGCAAAAGGTTATTCTCAAACTTTGGTGAAATTTTTTGTCTTGTTGCCAAGTTAACTTCTATTAGATTTGATTTATTTGTTGATGTTGCTCTTGATTTTGAAGTATAATATAAGGATGTGAAGACAACATTCCTACATGGGAATTTGGAAGAAGAAATACACATGAAGCAACCATAAGCCTTTGCAGTAAAGGGAAAGAAATAGCTAGTATGTAGGATGAAAAAGTCACTGTATATGTTAAAACAATCACCAAGGATGTGGTATAAAAGATCTGATACTTGTATTTTGGGACTTGGCTTCACAAGGAGCAAAGTCAATCACTGTGTGTATTCCAAATTAGTCGATGGTCGTCTTATTTATTTGGTCTTGTATGTGGACGATATGTTCTTGATGGGAAACGACAAGGAGATTATCCAGGACGTGAAAACTCAATTGTCCTATAAATTTGACATGAAGGATCTTGGTGCTGAAAATTACCTTTTGGGCATGGAAATTAAAAGAGATCGAGAAAAAAAGAAACCCTGGTTAAATCGGAGGAAATATGTCAAGACAATATTGCAGAGCTTTAATATGCGGGAACATATACCGGTAAGGGTTCCTATTCTTATAGGTGTAAATTTATTTGCAGATCAATGACACGTCAATTGGGTTTAGCCCAAGTGGTTTGTGTCGAGCGGTGTTTTCCCCCCACCCAGGTTCAATTCCTGCAAGTGACATGTTGAAGCTCTTAAATGAGTACGCTATCAAAAAATCCTTGACTTTTTATAAAATTTGGTTTACCTCGGGTACCATCCTTGAAATGAAGGGAAGTGCTTGGTGGGTTTCCCCAGGAAATATTCCAAGGAAAAAGAAAAAGTAGATCAGTGTCCCAAGACACAGGAAGAGGAAGAGGACATGTCCCATGTCTCGTATGCTAGTGTGGTTGGAAGTTTGATGTACCCAATGGTCTGTACTAGACCATACATTTCACATGTAGTTGAAGTTTTGAGTAGGTATATGTCAAAATTAGGGAAGGAGCATTGGACAACAGTAAAGAGGGTTTTTAGGTATTTACGTGGCACTAATAGTTATGAGTTATGCTACCAAGAAAGACCAGGAATGGATAGAGTGATGGACATACATGGGTTCATTGATGTAGAGTGGGTTGAAGATCTGAATTGCAAAAGATCTATAGATGGGTATGTGTTTAACCTATTTGGAGGAGAAATAAGTTGGATGAGAAAAATACAGTCTATAGTGGCATTCTCAAGTACAAAAGTTGAATACATGTGATCCGTAAACGGGTCAAGTACTACTCTCCCAAATGTTTACAATGTGAGGATCTTTAAATTGACTATGGCTTATACAGGTTTTATTGAGCATATTAGTTCATTTATCATAATGCATTAAAACACATAAACATAAGTAAATGAACATAGAATAGAGAAAAACACATGAAGACAAATAAGAGAGAGACAACCGATGTTGATAACGGAGTTCACCCCTCCACCTCTGGGGCTACATCTCTGGAATTGCTCCAACTGGAATGCAGATCTTCTATATTCCTTCTTCAAAGTGAGCTCTCAAAACTCTCTTACATTCAAGGACTATGGCTCTTCATTAGCTCAGCACTATGGCTTTCAATAGCTAAGCACTCTCTCCTTTCTTTCTTCTTCTCTCCATGGTTCACATAAGGAATATATATATATATATATATATATAGTTTTTCCTTACTCACTCTCCAACTAAGAGCATTAATTACAAGATCCACACTTGTAGGATCTGATTACAAAGAAGGAAAAACAAGATCCTTAAAAGTAGGATCTTCAACCATCTTAGGCTCAAAAATGGAAAAGTCTCAAAACTACCCAAAGACTTTCCAACCATGCCCTTGATACTCTCAACCTACATTTGAGAAAAAATGGAAAATTGGTGTGAGGTGGTTTCTCACATGAAAACCAATTTCCATTTGCAGGCGAGGATTCAGCCATGAAAACCAATTTCCACTAATAATGAATAATATGAGACAAATTTTTCTCAAAATATTAATCATTTTAATTACAAGTGAATAATAATAATGCATGAGTTATTAAATCTCATAAAATGCATAATTAAATGCATGAGCACTTCATAAAGCATTAATCAAACTAATATGAAAAATGCATGAAGTATTTTTCCCACAAATGCATAATTAAATGCATGAGAAATAAAACTCAAGAAAGCATCATCTTAATCCACTTAAACACTTTTGTCGCCACCTTGAAATCAACATGGCGCTAAGTTCTTTCACGTGCGGAGATCCATTCGGATCACAACTCCCCACAAAAGAAACTTTTGGTCTCCAAAAGTATCAACTTCAATCCATCATCAAGTGCATGCAAATGTCTCTGAAAGGCACGTTCCCTTAAGACTCCTTCGCCCCTATTCTTCGGAATCGGAACGCAACACCAACACCTACAACTGTTGCAATGCAAATGCCTGAAAAAGGCACATCCCCTCAAGACTCCTTCACCTATGTTCTTCGGAATCGGAATGCAAACGTCCACATCTGCAACTGCTGCAACCTGTAATTGATGAACCTGGATCTGTGACTGATCATACCTGTTTACATTTTGTTTTGAAACACTTGCCAAGAGTTTATAACCACACTCATTGGTCAAGTTTACATGAAAATGCCAAAAATAGGCTTGCCTAAATCTACTTTTTACAAAGAAGCCAACAAGGCTTAATGCGCAAAAATACGCCTCTCACTCTTCCTCACGTAAAAGTGGCTAAACAAGCCTTTACACAGTCAAAACATATATCAAGTGCCCCATTACAAAATATGTGCACTTATAAAACCCAACTCCCAAACACATGTGGAAAAAAATACATTAGGTTTCAAAACCAAAGTATAGAACCATCTCCGGGCAAACTTTTGCACGTTCTCACCAAGGATACCCCGACTATGACATATCTCATGTGCATATATAAGTATTTAAAACTAGGGTATATGATCAAAACAAAAGTTTTAATAGTCATCTTTACCAAATTTGATGCTTGGCATATGGACGTTTCCTTCATTCGAACTCCAAACAACGAACTATACAGTCCTCCAAAGTGCGGGAAATGATGGAGAAATAGTCCAGAGTCTTGGCTCTTGATTCTTTTGCTATGTAATGGCTTGTGTGACCTACAACAACCAAGTCTCAGTGCTTAAAGAAATCCGAGTAATAAGTCTCGGCTCTATGGAGACTTCCCATCAATCAATTCACCACCTCATGGCACTTCATTGTCCTGAACAAACGCACATTACCAAACCCAAACATAGATATGCAGCTTTGGACGTATCCCGGACAATGGATAACTTGGAAAGAAGACCAGATAACTGGAGAAGTGAACCAACTCCATCTGATATCCTCATATGTGCAAAACCAGTTTCCATTATAAATTCTAGCTTCAGATGCTCGGGCATATCATAATTTTTAATCACACGGAAAAGTGTTGTAATGATGTCAATTGCAGAATAACCAAGATCATACAGGTTCTTTAAACGACTACATGCCTCATCCAAAATTATTATTTTGTGTCGCCCTGGAGGGAATGTTACCTTCTTCTGTGCAACTCGGCGGTAAGCAAACAGTGGCAACGCCAAAACTTGTCGATTGTATAACCACTGCTACATATGTCATCCAATGGATAGACAACCACCACTAATCATGGCATGGTCGTTGGCCATGAAATTACTGTCAAATCCGTAACCAACGTTGGAGAAGCTCGGCCAAAATCACAAAACGGTGGCCGAAGAGGGTAAAGAGCTCCGCCAAAACTGGGATCTTGCCACTTTTATGGCCACCAATATAGTCATCCGCCAAATGGAAAATCGTTGTAATTTATCATCTATCAAGATTTATGGATCTGATCCGTGAGCTATGCTTCTTCCTTGTAAACCCCACTCTGTATGTAGAAAGCATTATTATAATGTGCATCATCCAACATTTTGGCGACAATCATGAGGTTGGTGAGAAGAAGGCGATGGATATTCAGTGAAACGACCGGGAAATTTGGTTGCCTGTGAACGAGGCGGTCAATATAGATGTAGGCGATGATGAAGCACGAGGGGATGCAGCTGGTGTACTTGTAACCTGCTCCAGAAAGACTAGATCTGACCAGATCCACTCTGTGGCTACCATCTATGAAGGAACAACAAGCAGTATGTGGTCTCTTCCAAAATGCAATCAAGGAGGTTTCGTTTGCACCAAAACGCGTCGAGTCCAATACCCGATGACTCTCCTCTCTCAGAAAACCATACCTTCAACCTTTCTCGGTGCAGACAAGGTTCTTTCGCCTTCACGATCTGGTGCTCCTTTTACACTATAGCAACCTCCACCAAAAAAAAATCGATCTCCACAAGAAAATCTGCCTTTACACAGTGGTGACCTCCATATCATATCCATAAGGTTTGTGGGAGCGATCTTCCACTGGATCTCCTCTATGAAAAAGGCATCCTGGGAATCAAAATCTACAATAGCAGAGACTGATCCATGAAAACAAATGACATGACTCCTCTTTTTTCACCACACTGTGGAAATCTGAACCAGGGAACTCGGCTCCTTTCGTTCACTGCAGCTCTCCCGGTTTATTCTTTTCTTGCCATACTTATTTCAGTTTCAAGATCTGGACTCCCATTTCATCCTATTCCCAGTATAATCCCTCCCACCGAGGGCAAGGCAAGCAGAGAAATGGCGACCAAGGGCAGTTGAGAGGAAGATAACGAAGGCTGCGGTCATCAACCATATCCAAGATAAGAGGTAACTTTCTCATCCGGAGGTCGTTTGGCGTGATTTTCACGCCGTTGGATTTCTCTCGTCCAGCCCTTCACAATGACATCATTACTTCTCTATTCCGAGTTGGAAAATTTTTGAGTGTTTTCCATCAAAAAGGAGATACCTGCCCCCATAAAACTTGAAATTTTGCAACATAGCATAAATACAACTTGCAGAAACATTATGAACTGCTTACTGAACCAGCACCAAGCACTTACATCTCGTAATCGTGCTTTTCCAATGGTGGATGGAGCCTCCTTCTTCAAAGGCTCTTTTACATTCTGCTTGTTTGACTTGTGGCGAATTTCAGGGGGCAATTTCCAGCACTTCTTCTCCCAATGGCCACTGATTTTGCAGAAATTGCAGAAATTCCTTCATTTTCCATTCAGCTGTACATTCCTTGCAGGAGGATACGAAAGGTTCTTCTTCTGCTTGGTCTCACTTCTCATGGATACATCCGTCTTCTTAACCCACATTTTCTGTGTTTGATGCTTAACTACATCACGGCTAGAAGATCTATGGAAGCAATCATTTCTCTTATATGCAAAAGAAAAACTTGAATGATTGTTATACCTTCCTGACTTGTCCTTGAACTGATGAGGACTAATTGTCTTGATTCCCTTCTTGGAATCCGGTGGTGAAGAGATGGCCTTTGTTTCAGCAACTTTCGAGCATTCTCCTTTCTCTTCATGTCCATAACCCAAGCCTGCAAATGGTTGTCTTGGTACAACCTCCAATGGCTGGGTGACTCCTTGACCATTAATGCCAAGTCCACCTCCTCTATACCCCATCTTCGTGAGGATCTCCATGCCAACATTAGTGTCATATTGAGAGAAAACGGAACATGAAGAAACATCATATACCTCGGTTTGAGATGCAACATCCATCTTCTCAACCTTCTGCAACTTAGCCAATAACTCTTCTTTGTCTCGTAGCATTTCTTGAAGCTCCTGCTTCTCCTCTTCAGCTACTTGCAAAAGTCTTCTCAATTCTGCATTGTCAGCTTGAATGTTGTCATTGATCTCTTGCAACTCTTGCATTCTTTCAGCGTGCTTTGCTCCTCTGCCCATCCTGCAAAGCAGTCACCTGCTCTGATACCACTTGATCTGTAAATGGGTCGAGTACTACTCTCCCAAATGTTTACAATGTGAGGATCTTTAAATTGACTATGGCTTATACAGGTTTTATTGAGCATATTAGTTCATTTATCATAATGCACCACTTGATTCTAAATGGGTTCTAGTACTACTCTCCCAAATTGCTTGCTAGTACAGAGGGATCTTAATATCTGATATACATTAGTCTACTATGATAAATGCATTAAAACACATAAACATAAGTAAATGAACATAGAATAGAGAAAAAAACATGAAGGCAAATAAGAGAGAGACAACTGAAGCATAACCTGAAGTTCACCCTCCACCCCTCTCAAGGCCTCCGCATCTTCTCCAATTGGAATGCAGATCTTCTATATTCCTTCTTCAAAGTGAGCTCTCAAAACTCTCTTACATTCAAGGACTATGGCTCTTCATTAGCTCAGCACTATGGCTTTCAATAGCTAAGCACTCTCTCCTTTCTTTCTTCTTCTCTCCATGGCTCACATAAGGAATATATATATATAGTTTTCCTTACTCACTCTCCAACTAAGAGCATTAATTACAAGATCCACACTTGTAGGATCTGATTACAAAGAAAGAAAAACAAGATCCTTAAAAGTAGGATCTTCAACCATCTTAGGCTCAAAAAAGGAAAAGTCTCAAAACTACCCAAAGACTTTCCAACCATGCCCTTGATACTCTCAACCTACATTAGAGAAAAAATGGCAAATTGGTGTGAGGTGGTTTCTCACATGAAAACCAATTTCCATAATTAATAAATGAATAATATGTGAGACAAATTTTCTTTCACAAATATTAATCATTTTAATTACAAGTGAATAATAATAATGCATGAGTTATTAAAGCTCATAAAATGCATAATTAAATGCATGAGCACTTCATAAAGCATTAATCAAACTAATATGAAAAATGCATGAAGTATTTTTCCCACAAATGCCTAATTAAATGCATGAGAAATAAAACTCAAGAAAGCATCATCTTAATCCACTTAAACACTTTTGTCACCACCTTGAAATCAACATGGCGCTAAGTTCTTTCACGTGCGGAGATCCATTCGGATCAACATGGCAGCTACTCGTGCAGGAAAGGAAGTAGTATGGAGTTGAAGAAGGAAAACAATTGTGTTCTTTTATGTTTTTTAAGAATTTGCATGTGCGTTGCATTAGTATAAAAGGTTTAAAACTTACACATGTTTAATATCAAATAAAACCTTGTTTGTTGCTAAATGTCGAGCCTTTTCCCATTCCACAACCTTTTCCTTTAAGAAACACAAAGCCAATACAAAATACATGCAGGCAGAATCATTACAATACGATTGATAGTGTTTTCATTGGTCATGAACAAGTCATCTAAAATCTTCCACACCAGACCACGTAGAATTATATTTGAACGACGATCTAGGACGCTTTCACACCATTTCCAATTCAAAGAAAACTGGGAAATGATTGGAACAACGAATCTTTCCCACCCAAGTATGATAGGTTATCTGTTGCCCGAGACAATATTGGTGAATTAAGAACCGATCCATCATTTTAAGGATATTTTGCAAGTCACTCCGGTTGTTGCTCCAACTTAGTCGGATTAGGGTCGACTCAACATCAATCAAACCGATCTACTCCAGTTTTTCCTGAAAAAATATCCTCACGAGCATCTTCACCCCAAATCTCATCTCTATTCAAAGTAAAATTTAGATCCCCTCCAATGATGAGGCTATCTAAGAAAACACCACTGTAACCTAACAATTTATTCTAGAAAACCACCCAGTCACCATAAGTTCCTTAAACATCCATAATAAAGAACACTCAATCCAATTCCAAGCTCCATATTTCAGTGCACAAACTTGAGGGAACATAGAAAACATTTGTGATTTTATAGGTTGTAGAGATACATGTAATCAATCCACCTAAAAGACTACCTGAATCCTGACCCGTAAAGACCCGTATCGGGAAAAGCATTTTCATTTCCTATATAATTGGCTCACATATCCTCATAGTTTCCTGTATAAATATCATATCCGAATGTTCAAGACTGACAAAGTGCCTAAGGGGTAATTTTTTACCTCTCCCTCCTAGTCCTCTCATATTAACATACATTATATTCATTTTCAACCCACTGTTGGGGTATTTCCTAGTCTAAGAACCTCAAATATAAGGCATTGTCTCGCTTGAGAGACCTCCCGAGAGGCTTTTTCTTGTACGTGTTTTAAAGCCAAATTTCTACCAGCTTTTGACAGGGATGGCTTTTTGGGGGCATCTGTCCCCAACCCCCCAAACAAATTTCTACTTTTTGAAAAACTGTTGGACTAAAGGAAATATGGGCTTAATGATGACGTCATGTGCTGGGGTTTGCTTTCCACATGGACAATGGATGATGATTTGAGGTGGCATGGAATTCTCCCACCTTTCTTGGACCTTGGATATTGACACATGGCCTTGGGATTTATGATTTATTATTAGCATGTTTTAGCATTGTAGAGGCTACTTCGAGGGGTCGGCCCCACTTGTAACATGAATTATTGTTTTTTTACTCAACTACGTGGACAAATTAGTGTTTGGTTACCTCACATATATAGAGCAATCACTTGGATTCATTTTTCATCATCACAACTGCAACACTCTTGTTTCCACTAGCTTGTAAACATAACTATATTTTGCTAAAAGACTTTGGGTAGACTGGGTATGTGTGGATGTTGGAAATGATGGATCTTTGCTACAGAAGGTAACGTAAATATTTTTTTAGTTAAATAAACTGGGAATTGTTGCATAACTCCTAAAGGGGTTGCCAATAAAGATTATGATGCCTAAGAGGGAAGGGTGAGGGGAAACAGTAATGGTTGAGATGACCCCTGCTAGGCCAGTACTATGTTGGAATTAAATTGCTTAGACCCATAATAGTTCTATGTCCCGAAGAATTTAATTACTAGTCAAGTTGGTGGTTGGAAAGTATTCATCGAGAGTAAATGAGGAGAGAGATGGGCATAGTACCCCATCTGGAAACTTCTTGATTTGACCCACAAAATCTTGTTGTAGAAGGCAAGAAAATAAAGGAAAATCATGGGCAAAGAGGAGAGAATACACATGAATGGGTCGGGTGACCATTTATGAAGAGGTAGAGCTTGTGAGGCTCTACGGTTATGAAGAGAATTGAGAAAACAAATTGTTCTAGGTGCAGGAATTGTTGGGAAATGTTTTCTAATCAAGCCCATAAATGGAGATGTAGAGAATTGGAGTGATTGAGAGAACAATCATAGTAGGCTCCCTTGATTGGTGCATAGAAAATTGGACTACTAGGTTCCTGTAGGAGAAGGAGAGTAACCTTTGTCCCTTCTTCTTGCTGAGCAAAAGACAAAACTCTCTCTCTTGGCATCATGATCTATCTAGGGGGTGGCCAGTTGAGGAATACACCAAGAGCAACTGTGCCTATGGTTGGGTGGAAAATGGAACACCCTTCAATAGTTTCCAACTAACTTCAAGTTTTCAGATAAGTGTTTTCTAAGTTTTGTATTGTCTTGACTAGTTTATTTTATAATATGGATTTCAAGTGCTAGATGATTGTTAAAACTATTATCTCATTTAAATGATGAAATTTGTGACTCTGATTGCCTTACTAGCTGGGAAATCTAAAGTAAGGTTTTGGAAACCATATTCAATCATCGATTTTCTTCCTGCCCCTGTCTAGAAAAAGAAATTTGTTAGTAATGGGTTTTGTTATCGCACAAATAGTAGGTTGGGAAAAGCTCGACCCAATCCACAAGATGGTGAGAACTACGAGAGAGTCTACCCATTGTCACCTTAGATAAACCTTCCCCTCACTTTAGTGAAGGAGAAATCCTACACAAGGGGGGAATCCCAGGTGACCCTAGGGGGAATGAGATTGAAAGTGAGGTTATGGAAGATGATGGCCATATAAGCAAAACTACTAAGTGGAAAATGTCTTGGGAATGAGTCTTCGAGAGAGTCAATAGTTTCCAAGTGCTTGAGTACCTGCGGAAGATAGTTGTACCTGCCCGAGACATAAGAAAAGATAAACATACAAGCCAAGATATCCACTAGAAAATCAAGTGAAGCTTGTTGTCCTATATAGCAGCAGTAAACAATGATACAAATCAGCAATTAAATTATAATCGAAGCTGCTAAATAAGCCATTGAAAGTCTAGTTAAAGATGCAAGAGATAAGCTAGTAATGACTAGTATAACTCAAGTAAGATAGAGCAAGACTTTAACAACAATATAGGGATGTTCAAAGATGTTATTGTAGAGATATTATAACAGCCTTATGGCTGTAGCAAAATATTTCTACAGCAGAAAATTCCAACCACCAAAAAATACAAGTAGACCACCCAGATGCTAAATGACAAGTAGATTATTATGGCAACTTTCTAGCAAATTTTGACAGTTGAAAAGAGAGCAAAAGTAAAAGTTTGAGAGCAATTTTTGCAGCCCTAATGGTTGTAGATTTAATGTTATAAAAAAAATAATATATCCTAGGCCAAAGAGGATTCCCTAGTGGCTCAAAAAAGATAGTAGAGCATATAATTGATTCCATTTCAAACAATTTGAAAATCTCGTAAAATCATGTTACCCAATACAAGAAATTTATTTCTCCAATACAAATTTCAGATTAGTGCCTTTAAAATTTTGTGTAAATGGAGTCTTGGATGTAAGAGTTAGATCCACAATATCCCTAGGGGTGTAAGCCCTTTTACTACCTACGGAATTCAAATCAAATTTAGGTAAATCTAGGAGGGTGTACACCCTCGTACTCCTTGATCCAGGTGGATATTGATGGCCACCCACCAATTCCAACTGGCTCCTCATGTCCGTTTTTTTATTCAGCATGTCTTTATGTACTTCTTTATAATTCTGAGTTTTACACTTCTGGGTCTGTCTGAAGCCTCACACATTCTCCAAGTGGATATGGATGGCCTCTCGCCTAATCCAACTAGCTTATTTTGTATGTTTTCATGTTTGCACATCTTGTTGTACTTCCAGGGTTGTTTTGGGGCCCATTGTTTTTTTACTCGCCATATTTAGATTATAGACGGAGTCAAAGTCTAACAACAAAATGTGTATTTCTTTGAAAGACCTTTCCAACGGGCTATCACGTGCTTAAAACGGAGGTCGTATGCAAAAGTTACGACCCTAGGAAGTTGAGGTACCAAATTACACCAACTTACGCATAGGGCTCACATGAATTTTGGCGTTCCACCTTCTAGGGTTAGGTTTTTGGATGTCTAGGGTTTTGGCATTCATGAGTAATATGAAAAGGGCCTCTAGAGCCTCATTGTAATCCATTATGCTCAGATGAATGCGAGTAGTAGCTACATCTCTTCTCAGAGATAACTACCACCATTCGAGCAAGCTCAATTCTGCAATTTTACAGTTTTAGCCTATTTCATTATTTAATAGAAGATATTATTCACTGGATATTTGTGTAATTCTTCCTATCTCTGTGTGTATTCTATTCATTCTATTAATCAGTTTGTTCCACTCCTAAATCCAAATCAGTGGTATCAAAGCAGTATGCTCTTTCTTTCTACATGTCCTCGACAAGGTCTGGGTACAAGAAGTTGGGACTCGAACCAATCGAGCCATTACAAGATCGGTCTTGCTGAGCTCGACAACAACCCATGGGAGATGAAAGAAAGATGATGGAGTAGAAGATCCTATTAAAATGTTGCTCGAGGAATCCCTCACACGACAAAGGAACGAAATGATGGACAACTTCACGTAGATCCTTCGACGGTTGCCCATGGGAGAAGCATCTTCATCAAGTGGCCATGCAACCCCCTTCAAGGTACAAGTAAATTTTGATATTACATTATTTGAAGGACTGATAGATGTGAATGTTGTAGATAAATGGTTGAATCTGCTTGAAGGATATTTTTCGGTCCACAATTTTTTCAATAGGGAAAAGATCACTTTTTCACTCCTCAAGGTCGTTCCTCATGTTAAAGACTGGTGTGATACTTACTATGAGCAAAGGGTTGTGGAGGAATCTGCAATTTTTGTGGTGGCCCCTACATGGGATTCCTTTCGGAACGCCATTAAAGAACAATACTACCATGTTGGAAGCTACGAGGACTAGTATACCAGATGGACCACCCTACGTCAAGAAAGGGACCAGACAGTGCCATACTTCACCAATATTTTCCATACCCTACACACCAAATTGGGTATCAAATATTATGAATTTCATCCGGTGCTCAAATACCATGGCTGTTTGCATAGATACATTCAAACAGAAGTGGATTTCATGTACATCGCCTCATTGGGCACAACTTATAGATACACTGTTTGCTGGATTATTGAGAGGGGGGGTGAATCAGTAATAACGTAATTATAATACTTTTTCTTCAAATGTTATATCAATGTATAATTATTATCCAATAATGAGCAGTAATAAATAAACAATCACACACATACACAGTACACCAATGTTTTACGTGGAAACCCAAATCGGGAGAAAACCACAGAATGTTTTTTTTTATATGTCTTGAAGAATTACATTCATTGGAAGCACCAACTTCCTTTGTTTTCCAGTTGCAACTGGAAGGAGGCTCCAACCCCCTAGTTTCTCAGGCTACAACCTGAGGGAAGCTCAAACTCCCCAAATCTCTAGCTACAACCAGAAGGAGGCTACAACCCCCAATGTTTTTCGGCTGCAACCGGAAGGTGGCTACAACCACATATCCTTGCCCCATCCTGCCACCCTGAAGTAGAAGTAGAATGATGGAACCACTATCACACTATCACTGTGAGATATACCGCTGTAAACCTGTACCAATAAATCTGAACCATGCATCAACCATGCATCAACATGTACCTCAACCTATAAT